>CM069916.1:80093525-80376681 GCA_036172215.1 Camellia granthamiana
GCGAAAACACGGTCCGTGGAAAGAAGAGTTTTCAAATGATTCGCCATCTAAATCAGAATAGAAAATACACTACACTAAAAACAAACAAGAAAATGGAAATTTGAATGAGGAAGAAATGCAAAGAAGAGAAAAACTTACAGGGTATAGAGAGAAGGACAATGGGGAGCAAATAGAAGTTGCAGAGGTCGTGAAATGAAAGAGAGATGCTAAGAGGCAACCAAAGAGCCCTGCAAATTCAAAAAAAATATTCGAAGGGACAGCGCGGTTTCATATCGCATTAAAGGAACAACGCATACGAAGGGGTGAAAAAATTGTAATGATTTCTAAACCGTAGTCATTCTGATGCTTCGGTATTGGAAGGAGTGCAAGCGCCGTATTTTTGACTTTCCATATATTAGAACCAAATATACGGACTAATTGGCGTTGGTCGGATGTTTGGGGGGCAATTATGGGGGCCGAATAATCATATACTAAGGAAGGCCAAGAAATTTGAAGACATAAAGCCAAAGGCAATTCGGCTATAATCTAAGGGCTCTTGAAGTCGAATATACAGATCGGCCATATCAAGAGCCGAATGAGAGCCAGCACACAACCGAAAGGCCGAGGAAGCAATCAAGTACGAGATTAAGAGTGGGCCTGACCCTTAGGCTCAGAGGGTAATATAAAAAGAGGAACGTCAACCAAAGAGAGGTATGTGAGAATAGACAAAATAACTTAAGATAGAAGTAAATTGGAGAGAATACTAACTTGTCCATCGGAGTGCTAATTCCAGTAACCCTAACCAGAGTGTTCATCCATTTTTCAAGTAGCGATCAGAGAATCAAGGACGTTTGGCTGGATCTTGGAGTATTTCCAAACCACTTCTCCACAGTAATCATTTGAAAACTCTTAGTTGATAGTGGAATCGGATTTTAGTCCCGTAGACGTACCTTACATTTAATGGAACCATGTAAAAATTCTTATGTCGTCGTTGATTTAATTTTTCCACAATATTTTTATTTCTTTCTATTGATTTACTTGTGAGAAATCATCTATATCTCCCTAACAACTGGTATCAAAGCTTACGGTTTATTTGGGTTCGTTTATTTGTGTTAATCAATTGAGGGGAATCTGAGTGGTATGACTAGCTTCAATGGAAGCAATGGGTAACTTGGAAAACTAAAATTGAGGACCTATTATTTTATAAAGATTTGTATGAGCCTATTGAGGGTGATAGTGGCAAACCCAAGGATATAAAAAATGATGAATGGAAAAGACTTAATCGAAAAACTGTTGGTGTTATCCTTCAATGGATTGACGATAGTGTGTTTCATCATGTTACTAGCGAAACTTCGGCACATGATTTATGGAAAAAATGAGAAAGTCATTATGATAGAAAATCAACCACAAATAAAGTTTTTCTATTTCGAAAGTTGGTTAATTTAAAATATAAAGAAGGCAGTCCCATTTTAGAACATTTGAATGAAATAAAGGGCATTGTTAACCAACTTACCTCTATAAAAATTATTTTTGATGATGAGTTGCAAGATTTGATGCTACTTAGTTCCTTACTCGAAAGTTGGGAGTCTTTGGTTATAACAGTATGAAGTTGTCACAATGAGTCAAGTCACTAGTAGCTTGTTGAATGAAGAGACAAGAAGAAAATTAGCTTGTTCCTCTCATTCGAAGGCATTTGTTGTGAGAGGCCAAAGCAAAGCAAGGAGGAGGAGTAAGACTCTTCATGGTCTTGATCAAAACTGTGATAAATCAAGAGATGGTTCTTGTTCAAAGAAAGACATTGAGTGTCATTATTGCCATGAGAAATGGCACATGAAGCGAGAATGCCAAAAGCTCAAAAACAATGAGAAAAGGCGTGACAAGAGTGTGGATAACAAACAAAAAGACACAACGGTGGTTACTACCGATGGTAATCTCATGGTCGTTTGTGAAGATGATTATGTCAATTTTGTGGGCAAAGAGAGCAATTGGGTGATTAATTTATGTGCTTCTTTTCATGTGACTTCTCGAGTTGATTTCTTCACTTCCTACATCAAAGGAGATTATGGTTGTGTTCGAATGGGAAATGAAGGTTTGTCCAATATTGTTGCCATGGGTGATGTTTACTTGGAAACCGATTTTGGATGCAAATTGTTGCTTAAAGATGTGAGGCATGTACCCGACATTCGTCTCAATTTAATCTCTACTGAAAAACTAGCTAATGAAGGCTACAATAACAAATTTGGTGATGGTCAATTTAATCTCTACTGAAAAACTAGATAATGAAGGCTACAATAACAAATTTGGTGATGGAAAAAGGGAAGCTTACAAAGGGTTCTTTAATAGTGGTCAAGTGTAAGAAGACTTACACACTTTATTCGATGCAAGGAAAAATTTGAAAAGGAGTTGACAATGTACTTAAGGATGATGCTTCTACCGAATTGTGACACAAGTGGCTTGGGAATATGAGTGAAAAAGGGCTACAAGTTTTGTTCAAGAAAGAGTTTCTACCCGGTTTAAAAGGTACGCATCTTAAGACTTCTGTTCATTGCTTGGCGGGTAAACAATATAAAGTTTCTTTTTATAAAAATGTTGCTTCTAGAAAAGAAAATATTTTGGAGTTGATTTATTCGAATGTGTGTGGTCCTTTGAAAGTTAGAACACATATTGGTGTACTTTATTTTATTACTTTCATTGATGATTATTTAAGGAAAGTTTGGGTTTTTTTTACTAAAAACTAAAGATCAAGTTCTAGATGTGTTTAAGCATTTTCAGGTCATGATTGAAAGAGAAACTAAACAGAAATTGAAGTGTATCCGGATGGACAATGGTGGTGAGTACATTGGACCATTTGATAAGCATAGTTGCAACCAAGGAATTTGGCATCAAGGGATAGTTAAGAAGACTTCTCAACAAAATGGTGTTGCCGAGAGGATAAACCCTACCATTGTAAAAAGAACAAGGTGTCGACTTTCATATACTAAATTGCCAAGATCCTTTTGGGGTGAAGCAATGATGACAGCGGTTGATTTGATTAATTTGTCTCATTCCTATCCTTTGAATGATAATGTTTCTAAAAGAGTTTTGACTAGCAAAGATGTGTCTTATGAACACTTGAGAGTATTTGGTTACCGAGCTTTTGTTTACAATCCAAAGAATGAGAGGTCTAAGCTTGATAGATTTGGTTATAGATTGTGGGATTCAGTCGACAAGAAAGTTATTCAAAGCCGTGATATTGTGTTTTTTGAAGACCAAACAATTGAAGATTTTGGTAAATGTGATCAACCAAAGCCAAAAACTAGTGATCTCATTGACATGGATCCATTTCCTTCATCTTCGGTGGATGATGAAAATGAGGGAGATGTATGCAACCACTTATTGAAGATGTGGAGGATGATGCTAATCTTAATGAAATTGAGCCCGAAATTGAGGGAAAACATCCAACTCAAGAACCACCACCACAATTTGAGTTGAGGAAATCAATAAGGAACCGACAACCTTCGAAAAAGTATCTTCTTAATGAGTTTGTGTTGATATTTGATTAAGGGGAGTTTGAGAGCTACCAATAAGCAATTGAGCATACAAAAAAAGGTGATTGGAAAAAGGTCATGGAAGAGGAAATGAATTCCTTACTTGAAAACCATACTTATAATTTGGTGAAGTTGTCTAACGGGAGGAAAATTCTGAAAAATAAGTGGGTCTTCAAATTGAAGAATGATGGTAAGAATCTAAGGTACAAGATACACCTTGTTGTGAAAAGTTTTGGGCAAAATAAAAGTGTTGACTTTGATGAGATTTTCTCATTGATTGTAAAGATGCCTTTTATTCGGGTTGTACTTAGCATGATCGTAAGTATGAATCTTGAAGTTGAGCAACTTAATGTGAAGACTGCATTTTTTCATGGCGACCTTGAAGAATAAATTTACATGGAACAACTGGAGGGTTTTGTAGATAAAGAAAATTTTGTTTGTGAATTGAAAAAAAGTTTGTTCAAGTAAACGCCGTGACGATGATACAAAAAACTTGACTCTTTCACGATGAATAATGGTTTTTCTAAAACCACTTTGGACCATTGTGTGTTGGTGAAAAAAATTTCAGATGGAAAATTTATTATTATTTTGCTTTATGTTAATGACATTTTAATTGTGGGTTAAAATTTTACCATGATTAACAAGTTGAAGTTAGAGTTGAGCAAGTCATTTGCTATGAAAATTTGGGACCAACAGAGCAAATACTTGGTATGAAAATTGTTTGTGATCGCAAAAATGGGCTGATTTGGTTGTCTCAAGAAAGCTACATTGGGAAAGTTCTTGAGAGATTCAACATGAATAAAACAAAGCCGGTTGGTTGTCCACTTGCGGGTCATTTTAAGCTTAATTCAAATCAGTGTTCTACAAGTGAGAAAGATAAGGAAAAGATGCTAAAAATTTTTTATGCTTCAGCGGTTAGTTCTTTGATGTACGCCATGGTTTGTATAAGGTCAGATATTGCTCACGGCGTTGGTGTGGTGAGTTGGTTTCTCTCTAATTCGGGTAAAGAACATTGTGCAACGGTGAAATGGATTCTAAGGTATCTTCGAGAGACTTCGAAGGTGTGTTTGTGTTTTGAGAATGGTAAACCAATGCTTGATAGGCTCATAGATTCCGACATGGCCGATGATGTTGACTGTAGGAAATCTACTTCGGGATATTTGATGACTTTTGTAGAAAAGGTTGTGACATGACAATCTAAATTACAAAAATATGTTGCTCTCTCAACTACTGAAGCCGAATTTATAGCCATTACGGAAGCTTATAAGAAAGAGTTATGGTTGAAGAAATTCTTGCAAGAGTTAGGTTTGAATCAAAAAAGGTATGTGTTCTATTGTGATAGTCAAAGTGCTATTTATTTGAGTAAAAATTCTACTTTTCATTCGAGATCGAAACATATTGATGTGAGATACCATTGAATTCTTGATGTGTTAGATTCGAAATTATTAAAACTCAAAAAGGTTTACATAGATAAGAGTATTTTAGATATGCTGACTAAGACTTTGTTAAGGGATAAATATTTGAAGTGTCAAACTTTGGCAGGTATAGTTAATGTCTCTACCTAAGTCAGTAGGGAGAGAATTATTGGGTATACCTCCTTATTAAAGTATGAGACCCAATAATTTATTTAAAAAATATTTAATTTGATTTGATGTTAGTTATGATATATTTTTTATATGTCTGACTTTTTTAAAGACTCAATGGGTATTTTAAAATTTGTTTGGTGACAATTAGGATTTCGAAAAAAATAGTCCAAGAGTCAACAACATTTTTTGGTATTATTTATTTTGTATGGTGCGACCGCTAATATTGATGGTTTATATTCCGTGAATTTAAGGCGGTGAGTGCTCTGCTCTTGATATACTTGTTACTTTAATCAATTTGTGGGCTAGTTGGTTAAAGTGTTGTGTGCATTAAAGGTGCCAACTTTGGTTTAGACTTGGTGTGTTATTCAACCCTGTTTTGAAAACAATTTGTTCATCTTTGGTGAGGTATTTTATCTAATTATTTGAAATTATTTAGAATTCATTTAAATATGATTTGTGAGATCATTCATGTCTCGTTTGTAATCGTTTAAAAATTCTTAATTAATAGTGAAATCAAATTTCAGTCCCGTAAATGTACCTCACATTGAAAAAATCATATAAAAATTATTATGTCGTTGTTAATCTAATTATTTTATTTTTTTTAATTAATTTAAGAAATTGTCTATTTTTCCCTCCACCAATAACTTCTCCACTCATCAAGTCATTATCATCATATGTGATCCGGTCCAGCCAAGCATGTTCCTTCAGGAGCATCCCAATCCAACTCTAAACTAATAAACATTCAACGTACTCATCTTTGATTTTTGACTAACCTCCCAAAAAGTCTTCCCATCAATTGGCCAGTCTCTCCTCCTCACCCAATCCCGCCGGTTAGTCCGCTTTAACTAAAACTCATACCAAACACTCTTTGTAACTTAATAGTCAAGAACTCACTTAAAAAAAATAAAAAGTTACAAATTATTTTCTCTCAATTTTTTGAACTTTTCTTGTTTTTTTTTTAAAAAAAAATAATTAATCTTTCTAAACATACTTTTGTTTTTTTTACAAGTTGTTTTGGAAACTAATTATTTTATTATTTTATTAATTTTTTATGAAAAGTCATGCAAAAATAAGGAAAATAGTTAACTTTTTTGTAATGATTTTTTGACTTTTTAATTATTTTATATTGTTGCCAAACTTGCCCGTATTAACTCATATTTTAGTCAAAAAAAATTAAAAAATTATTAAAAAATTTTGTTCCTGAGGTCTCAATTTCTCCAAAATACCCACACTATAACAACTTTGAGTCTGATTTATTAGGGAAAATTACCAATAAGTGGTAATTTGAGATAATTATTACATGTTTATTAAAAAAATTATTATTTTAATTACTAACATTTATAAATTTTACCATTTATTTGTAATTAGTTTTTAAGTTATACACTGGTATGAAATTTCTCCATTTATTAATGCTAATAAATTTTAAAATGCTGTGTCAAATTCACCTTTTTATTTTTCAAGTTGATTTTAATTTAGATTTAATTAAGGCTTCATTTAATTATAAAGAAATAGACGATGGAAATAAAAATAGCAGAAAGTGAAATGAAAGAAAAAGAAAGGAAAAAATATATATTTTCTCATAAAAATTTTATTAGGATGAAAATTTTGCAAGAATATAGGCATTATAATTATAAGTAACTATTTATATAACAAATTTAAATTTTCTTATATATATCTGTATTTTTATAAGAAATTAGAAGTTTAGTTACAATACTATCATGAGTTGTACCAAAAAAAAAATTTAAAAACTTTTTTGTAATTTTCACCACTTCTATCCTAATCAAATTCATAATCCCCCACCCCCCAATTAATTTTCTTATAATTTTCACTTCTATCCTAAACAAATTCAAAACACCCCCCCCCCCCCCCCCCCCCCCCAAAAAAAAAAAAAAATCCCTCACTTTTCACTATTTTGATCCTAACTAAACTTAGCCTAAAGAAAATGCTACACACAATCTTATTTATTACTTTATTTTTTTTACTCTTAAACACAGGTGAATATATCTCCCAATTTCCCTCACTTTCCACTATTTTTATCCTAGCTAAACTTAGCCTAAAGAAAATGCTACACACAATCTTATTTATTACTTTATTTTTTTACTCTTAAACACGAGTGAATATATCTCATTCGCATTTATTGATATTAATCCTATTATTTTGAGTCTTGAAATAAGAAAATAAAATAAGAAATGAAATTACGTATACCATCACTCTTTAATCAAACCAATAACAACTAAAGTTAGAGTAATTTGATTTTCTTTATATTACTTACAAACTTATCAAGCTCAATAGTAGTTTATCAGCACTGTTAGGGGGTTCGAATTTGGGTGTCCCTAATGGCTCAAATTTCCCTTTCAGGTAAAAATAAAAATAAAAAAAAAAACAAAGTTACCAAAACTGGAAAATTTGAGCCATTTGAGTCACAGTTTTTAGGGCCACCAATCATTTTTCGTAGTTTATTTGAGCTATAAGTTTAAAAATATAATAATTGGGTACAAGTCATATCTGGTTGTCAGGGAAGATTCATCCGATGAGGTTGGAAGTTTCCTTGCAGCCTTGTCCTTGCGCCCGTCCTTGCAGGTTTTCGGGTCTACTTTTAGGCCCAATTTTGATAATCCGAACCTTTCATATTTTACGATTTATTCAATATATCATACCTGTAAAAAATCAAGTTGATCGGATATCAGAAAGTATATGTTCGGAAAACTGTTTATTAAATTATTTAAAAAATAGTTTTTAGTTCAATTTTTCAAACACATACTTTCTGATATCCGATCAACTTGATTTTTTACAGGTATGTTATACTGAATAAATCATAAAATATGAACGGTTCGGATTATCAAAATTGGGCTTAAAAGTAGACCCGAAGGCTTGCAAGGACGGGCGCAAGTATGAAGGCTGCAAGGAGAGGATCCTCATTCGGAAGTTTGGTGGTGGCTGACCTTCTTCAGCATGAATATCAGAGATCGTAGGTCTCTGTCTGTATTTGATTTCATGTTATTTCCTTTAGAACTTCTTGCTTTGTTTCTGTTTCTGAACCTTTCCCAAGTACCCAAAAAGAGAATGTTGTGTTGGGATAAGTCATGTAGAATTTTTTATTCTCAGATTTTTTTTTTTTTTTTTTTTTTTTCAATTGTTTTTATTGCGAGACGATGTTGTCTTCAATTAAAAGAGGGAATGAATTCATGCAGGAAGAGCCCAATTGAAATCGAAGTACTGTCATTGTAAATTCTAGCTGAATGTCAGATAGCAAAGGCGGATTAGCAACACAGCAGGTTTGATGAATACAAAATAAAATCAACAAAAGCACAAAAGGTAAAAAATAGAGTGAGAAAAACATTGTGACATAAAACTTTTTTTTTTTAATTTTTAATTTTAAAATGTCATATTTTTCATATTATATCCTTTTTTTTTATTATAAAATTTATATTTTAGAATTTACTTGTAAAGATCTATTAAATAAGATCAATATTGAGTATAAAATTATATTAAAATAAAATAAAAAATGGCAAAAAAACTTTATGGAACATTGCTGTGCGAGATTGAGAAATTGCTCAATTTTAAAAATAAAAAAATAGATAAATTTATTATTTTTGCAAACTGATAAATTCTCAATTTCATAGGATTAAAAAAATAATATTTTAATTTTATAAAAATTTAGATTCAATATTGATTATGTTGTGTAGATTTCAGAAATATAAATTTTATTAAAAATCAACATATATAATAAAAATTATGAAATTTTAAAGTTTTGAAACAACAAAACCAGAAGTAAATGTCATATCAGCATCTTGAAGTGTTCCATTTCAGTTAAAAGAAGTTGGTCTTGTTTGGTGTAGCTGTTAAAACAGCTTATAGATTATGGCCTTGTTTGGTAGAGCTGTGGGAAAGTGCTTATAGCTTATACCTTAACAGCTTATAGCTTATAACTATGAACATAAGCTGATTTCTGACTTACAAATTAAACTTCTCCTGCCCACTCAAAGAATAAGTTGATTTTTGACTTACAAAAAGCTATAAGCTGTATTGTTAAACTAAACCAAACACATCAAAATAGCTTAAATTAAGCTGAAAGCTGAAATAAGCTGAAATTAAGCTGAACCAAACATGGCCTATAACTTAGCAGATTATAGATTATGACTTTAATCAGAAGTTGTTAATCTATTTGGTGTAACTGTTAGATTATAGATTTAAGTTGCTGAGTAGTGTTTGTTAAATAAGCTGTGAAATAGCTTTTCAATTAATTTTTATTTTTTGTTATTTAATACTTGTCTACATTTCTCATAAAAAATAATAATAATAATCTATAGTCTATTTGGGTCTTTTTCTATTTTAAAAAAAATAAAAAATAAAAAAATCTAAAAGTATAACCATAAATTAACATATCCACAGCAGAAGCTGATAATCAGAAGTAAAGGGTGAGCAGCTTCTCAGAATCAGCTTTTTTGAGTTAAAATAAACTGTTAGAATCAGAAGCTGTTTGAAATAAGTTTAACCAAACAGTCTAAAATAACTTTTTCAAAGCTAAAAACTATAAGTTAGCTTTGAAAAGCTGAAACAAACACCCCGTTATTTAGTGCTTTTGGAGCGTAGTTAAGTGGTGTGGTGTCCTATAAGTATTGTGATTGTTTGAAGGAATGAAACCCATAATTTTGTGTTGAGGCGTGGTATTTGTTGATTGGTGGTGATTGGTGGGTGATATGGTATACCTAGAGCACCTAATAATTTTTCACATGTTTGCATTTGTAGGTATTTATGGAAAAAAAAAAAAAATTAATAAGATTTATTGAAATAAAATATCTTGAAGAGGACCTAACCTCAAATAATTCTATAAAAATAGAACTTCTCTTTAAATGTCTATTTGAAAATTCAATAAATATTAAACTATATTTAAATTTAACTTATTTACATATTAAGTTAATTTTAATAATTTTTTAATAAGTTAAACATGAGCTATAAATAAGTAAATTTGATTTTCTTTTTTTGTCAAACAATCATTTAAAGAGGTTGTAATGTCAAAATATTTATAATCTCAATACACTCTTCACATATCTCAAAATAATTTTATACATTTTTTATATATTTTAATATGCTTTTGCACAATTACTAATACTAACAACAGTTTTGGGCAATCTTTACTTTACCATTTTATGGTTTGGCCAATATATGGATTACCTCTTATCATTTGGAAATAATTACATAACTAACTTCCTTTAGTTTGTGAACTGAAGTGTATTGTTAGACATTTCATTTTAATTAACAATAAGTGTGAAATATATGACAAAACGTAAGAGAGTCGTGTTTATTTATAAATATTAGAGGAGTAAATCACATATGAAGTGTAAGGGGTTAAGGTGAGTTTGGTTTCTTAAGAAAATGACAAAAAAATGTCCATAATTTGTATATTGAGGTCAATTATATATCAAATATTAATCTTTCACAAGTTGTTAAGGAATGTAACCATGCATTTTAGTCAACAAATTATAAATAAATTATGTAATTGAGACATTTATTCATATATTCTTTTGGAAAAATTAGTAAAACATTCCTATCCAACTTTGTGTAGTAGGAGAGATCTAAATTTTTTTTTATTTATTAGCTAAGGCCCCTTAATATTTTCACAGAAAAAAATTTGACTTAAAGAAATTTCTCTCGACTCAGAGAAATTTCGGCCCCGACTCAGAGAAATTTCAATTTTCACATCGAAATTTTGAAAATTTTCTGGTATGATCAAAGAGAAATTTCTTTGAATAAAATGCATGGTTACATTCCTCTGAGTTAGGGCCAAATTTCTTTGAGTTGGGGCCAAATTTCTTTGAATAAAATTTTCTCTGTAAAAATGTTGAAAGACCTTAATTACTATGAAAATATGGTATGTTCTTTATCTTATAAAATTTTAATATCAGAACCTTAAAAAAATTCCCCAATTCCTTTTCACTAACTTATATTTTACGTAATTTAAATTATTTATTTATATTCCAATAAATCTTATGGGTGACATAACTACTATAATAATAATAATAATAATAATAATAATAATAATAATAATAATAATAATAATAATGTGCGAATTTTGAAGTGCGCATTAATGTTTATATTGACAATGTGAATGTTTAATGATGTGAATATTCATACTGTCAAATTTATTTAACATGAATGTTTACACTACAAAGTTGCTAAGAGTTCAAAAAATATTTTCAAGAATAAAATTGTCCATAAAATATATTAAATATGCAAAATTAAAATTTATTGGGTTAAATGTCCAAAATAATAAGACTTATTAGAATATAATAACTTATAAATTAATTGCGATACAAGTATTTGAAAGAGAATTTTATAATAAATTCCCCTATGTATATATCCCAATAACAAAGATTATATACATTAGGGTTGACAAATCTCGGGCCGAGTCGGATTCGGCTGAACTTGTACTATATAGCAAGAGAATATATGTTATCCCACGTCCGGTCTGGCCCAACATTTGGTCTAATCTAACTATTCCAAACTAGGCCTTAAAAAAATTTAAATCTCAACCTCACTCACTTAACCCCCAATAAATATGAACAAATATTTTTTATTTTTTATTTTCATCTTGAATGGATATTAAATTATTTAAATTTATTTATTTTATTATTTAAATTTCAAATGTTAACAAAATTCAATGAAATATAATTTTGAACGAATGTTTTAATTTAAACCTTAAAAATAAGTATATATATTGTCTTTTTTTAAATAAATTTTTTACTTTATTTTATAACTAAAATAATATAAATTATAATTAATATTTTATAAATGGACGGGCTGGGATAAATGATAACTCTTTGGGTTGGTTTGGGAAGTGTGTTAGTTTTTTGACTTTTCGGTTTTTTTTTGGCTATTTTAGCCTGAGGCTAAGAGAATCTGGTTTGGGAAGGGCTTTAAACTTTTTTTATTTTTTTGTGACAGAAAGAATGTAATGATTATGGGTTAGATGTGATATTTTGTTTTATTAGATTAAAAATCCTATTTTGTTTTTTGGGGCTAAAATAGCCAAAAAAAAAGCCCCAACTTTTGCTTCCACACAACGAAGCTTTTATTCAAACCTAACCCGAATATTTAATGGGTATAAAATCTCAACCTAACCTAATCTTTTTGGCAAAATAATTTTTTTCAAACTCTAAAAATATCGAGTTGGGTTAGATGGGTTGAGCAGACCAACGAGTTAATGGCCACATGGATTAAAACATAAGGATAAAATAATACAGGTTGAAGCTTTTTCAATTTCAAATTTGAACTTGAGAGAATTTAAGGGGCCCATGAGACCCGTCATGGGTCTTGTTTCAATGATTTGAATAATTTATTATGTAAGGCTCTCCGTGTATATCATTTATAAAAAAAAAAATAAATTAATCTAATAATCGTAAGTATTTTTATTTCATTATGTTTGTTTTTATAAAAATGAATAGTCTATTTTAAAAATATATTTGTCATTCATTTTTTCAGAGATAAATACAATAAAATAAAAATATTATAATCACTTAATCGACCTAATTATTTTCACGTACCATATATATTGAAGGAATTAAAAAATGAATGATTCAAATTATTAAAACCAAACTTTCAATAAATTTTTATTTTTAACTTGGTAAAATAATTGAGACTAATTTAGCTTACTAATCACTTAATAATATAAAATGTCATGTCTAAATCATAGTTATTTCATTTTTTATTTTACAAAACTAAGAAAAGTTAAAAATTCATCTCAAATAATTTTTTTTAATCAAATTAAAATAATAAAAAAGTCAAAAATCAGATTAAAAAAGTTTTTCTCAAAAGAAGGGAAAAACTAACTCAAATATAAAAATAAGGGAGACTTATTTATAAGTCCTTTTTCAGAACTTTGTGCTAGGCTAAGTCCTGTGTAATTTCTTATAGAGTCTCAAGTCCTATTTTCATAAAAATATATTCCACAAGATCATAATCTTTTTACCCCTCATTTTCACACCTTATGCTTCGCCTTTCTCTTCCTCCCTTCTACTTTATTATTAAATATTATCGCACACCGATGCAAGCATGGACGCTGTCCAGAGACGTCTCATGTTTGAAGACGAGTAAAAATATTTTATATATGCTTTATTGTTTTTTATTCTATGGATAGATGTGCCGAACCTTGATTTGGTCGTTGAGAAAAACGGAGTAAAAGGGTCGTTTGGGTGAAATCCGACATTGATTTGGGTTTTCTTCCCCTTTTCACCTGGAAAACAAAGCAACATTGATTTTATATTTAGATTAATTTTTTTTTCCACCACTATAATTTTGTCCTTTATCACAGACTGTGAAAAAGGTCTCTCTCTCTCTTTCTCTCTCTCTCTCTCTCTCTAATGCACACATAATTTGACGAGATTCTTCACATATATTATTAATAATTTTTTAAATTTTACAATTAATAATACAAAATAAAAATATATTAAGATTATATATCTATTTCAAAACAAACAGATTAAAAAAATAAAAACTTATTAAGTTTGCGAAACGTAACGTGACACATTACGTTACGTTTATGTAAATGTCACATTACGTTACGTATATATAGGTGTCATGTTACGTTACGTTTATGTAGGTGTCACGTTACGTTCATATTGGTGTCACGTTACGTTACGTTCATATTGGTGTCACGTTACGTTACGTTTATGTAGATATGTCACGTTACGTTTATATAGGTGTCACGTTACGTTACGTTTATGTAGATATGTCACGTTACGTTTATATAGGTGTCACGTTATGTTTATGTAGGTGTCACGTTACGTTACGTTTATGTAGATGTCACGTTACGTTTATGTAGATGTCACGTTACGTATAGGTGTCACGTTACGTTACGTTTATATCAATTTCCCTATATATGGTTTTATTATTAATTATGATATTAACAACTAATATTGAGGGTAAATATGTCAAGAAACTTCTCATAGGACTTATGGGAACATAAGTTTTTTTGTGGGACCAAATGTAGCACAAGTCTCCCTAATAGGACTTCTAAATAATTTTCCCTAAAAATAAATTATTAATACTATTATTTATTTTTTTGAAAGGTCCAGCTTGTCTCAAGTTGAGATCAAGACTGGACTTGTCCAGTTCGACTTATGGGGCCCATTTTTTGGGTCCGTTTTGATAATTCGAATCGTTAATGTGTAAAACTCGTCGAGTACTACATGTCTGTAAAAGCTCACGTTGATAAGATATCAATGCCTATGTGATCAAATCAGTTTTATATAAAAAAAAAAATAGACGGTGAAAAAATTAACGGTTAATAAAAAACTGTTTTGTTCACATAGCTATCGATATTCGATCAACGTGATTTTTTACAGACAAATAATACTCGATAAATTCTACATATTAAACGATTCAAATTATCAAAACGAAACCTGTGATGGGCTTACACGGACCCAACAGCACGGTCCAGTCCAATCGGACTGGACCAACGCCCCTGCCTTTTTGAAAACCAAAGGATAGGAACAGTTTGAATTGGATTTGACCCCGAGTCATGAGTAAAAGGACCAAAGGCGAGTCCATTTCTTGTTCTACACCCACTCACACGCACAGATATACATGTACATATATATAGCTCCTCGTATATGTGTGTGTAGCAGTGGATCTAATTGCTCGCTGTATATGCATTTGAGCTCTTCAATCAATCGAAGAACAGAGATCGAAGATGTTGGACGGACTATTAGGGCGAGGATTTAGCTCCAAATGGTTACTGCAATCTCTCTCTCTCTCTCTCTCTATATATATATATATATATATATGTATTGGTAAATTTGAATGTAGTGATGGCATTGTTGATTTGTGTTTGGTCATGCAGTAAATCGTCGATTAATCTGACGAGGACTCGAATCGATGTGCTGCGGAGGAGGAAGGAGGCGACGCAGAGGTTTCTGAAGAGTAATCTGGCTCAGCTACTTGCTAATGGCCTCGATATCAATGCCTATGGAAGGGTCAGAAAACTGATGCTCTGCTTTCCACTCGATTTCGTCTTTTGTTGTTTTGCTCTGATTTTTTGTTTAGTGTGTTGATCCAAAAAATGAAATCTTTTAATTTTAGTTATTCATTATTTAGGAATTACTACCATAGGAAGGTTTGCAAGGGCACGTGACTTTGGTATTGCAAACTTTTAACAGAAATGTGCTGTATAATAACACTAGATAAGTTAATTGTATGGTAATAGATGTATGCAGAGGGAAAGTAGGCACCCAAAAGTTAGATGGTGAAATTTAGAAGTTGAAAATTTACCTCTTTTTAAGAATAGTATCAATAAGGAAGTAGACTTGGAATAAGGAAACTAATTTTATGTAGTGTGAGATGGCTAATTGTATTTTTTTTAAAAAAAACTTGGTGGCAAAAAAGGTTTTTGGTGAATGTAAGAGAGGTCTGCCACCATTTGAAAAAACTTGGTGGTTGAATAAAAAACTTCGTGGTTTTTGGTGATTTTAAGAGAAGCCTTTGCCCGTTGTGTAGCATCATTTTGTGGTGTGAGATTGTGGGTTCAAATTGTATAGAGAGGATTTTGATACCCTTTATTTCTCTCTAATTAGGAGGGTTGTATTATGTGATTGTTGGGCTTGGCGGTTTCTTTGTGGTGATTGCTGGGTTGGGTTAGGTGGTTTCTTTGGGTTAGTTGTTGGATTGGACTTGTAGATATACAATTGTCTAATCTAATTTGATGTAATTATTCTCATATTTGTAATTAATCTTCTATCGATTGGCAAAAAAAGAATAAAGAAGTTCAAAAAGTAATCAAAATAAAAAGTGTCATAGAATTTTCTGGACATGTAACAATAACAAAAACTTTATAGTATCTAAAAATGAGAATAAGAAAACAAGTAATGAGGCTAAATTGGAGCTTGTGATGATCTTTGTCTTAAGTTACATATATAATTGGCAAGATAAAAGAAACAAAAGGTGGAGACCTAAAGTATGTTAAGTGCATCGAGGGTGAAGATTGGAGAGCTCTAATTAAGGACGATGAGATTAAGGATCAATGAGGGAATTATTTTGATGCCCGAGCACATAACCATAGCACATTTAGAAGTTTGTGATAAGCTCATGTTAACACAATATGACATTTTCACAGGCCCTAATTCTCATCTTGCCATTTTTTATACTTATTCTTTTGTCTAAGTGTTCTTATTTGCCTTGTGTATGATTTTGTACTTTATGTCTATTTAATCATATTATTGTTGAAATGTATGCCGACATCACAAGTACTTGTTCACTTCATAAATTGATGATGTCATATGCTTTTTTGTATACGTATTATATGTTCAAATCAATAATGATAGAGAGCTCTAATTTTAGAGCTCTAATGATGTGGCAAGAGGAAAAAAAAAAAAAAAAAATCATTGGCACATACATCACATCACATCACATGTGGGCCCTTATTCCTTGCCACATCACTAGAGCTCTCTTTAGAGTTCCAAAATTAGAACTCTCAATCTTTATTTATGTTCAAATTGTTGAATAGCTTGATATACATTGTTGAACTCATTGCCTAACAACTTAAGCTTTTGGGACAATTGGTGACCTATCATGGTATCAGAGCTCGGGTGTCTTGGGTTCAAGTCTCTTCATTGGCATTTCGTATTTGCTCCCCGTTTGGCTTGTGCTTCTTTGTTTGGTTGTCTACTTCTCCTTTTGTTTGGTTCGCTGTTTGTATCTCCATGTGCAACACAAGGTTCCATGTGATGGAGGGTGTTAAATAGCTTGATATACATTATTGCACTCATTCCCTAACAACTTAGCTTTTTGGGACAATTGATGACTTAACACAAAGGATTCTTTGCCTCAACAAGAAAGAATTATAGTGTCTGTTTTGGATGGATGTGATTTCAAATCAAGGGATTTGAGGTTAGAAATATTGGAGAGTTAGCTATTATAAGTGGATAGAAAAATTACAGAAGAAGATATGTTGAGATAGAAGGGATGTATTTTAATATGATCCTTGTAGCTAGAAGATTTCAAATAACTATTTTTATATAGTTATTTAAAATCTAATGATAAAGATATTTAATTCAATCTTGAAGTTTATAGGCTAAGTAACACAGACACGGACACGTGATATGACATCGGCATGTCGATACGTCGATTTTCAAAAAATGCAAGATATAACACGCTTGAGATACGTTGAAGTTTTATATTTTATTATATGTCATATTCATATATATGAATAATTTATTCAAAGATAATAATAATGTAATACAACAGATTTTTTATATTAAAAAGTTATATATTTCATAAATTAAACATCGATATCATTTACATAGCAATTACTTTCTAAACAATGCAAAACAATTATATAATATTGTATTACACATAATATATTCATCTTAGACATATTTCAAAACATTTTTAGGATGTGAAGAATGGAGAACATTGTTATAATGAAGGGATTCATCATATAAGATGAATTTGGAAGGTTCAAGAAATGTTGCTGAAGTGTCTGCAAAGTTTCGCGAAAGTGTCTGATGTTATGAATTTGAATTTTTAATCAAGATATGTTAAAGAAGTGTCAGACATGCTTTTAGGAGCGTCTGATGAGTGTCATGTTGGACATGACATGCTTCTTCCATAGAAGTGTCAGTGCTTCTTAGTTTATAGGTAAAGAAAAATGCTTGAGAGCTCTAAAATAAGAGCTCTAAACCATGCACTAATGACATGGAAGTGTGTGGGGTCCAGCCTGATGTGATGTTTTAGCTTGAAATTTTTTTTTTTTTGGACATGCCAACTCATTAGAGCTCTTTTAGAGCTCTACTTTTAGAGGTCTATAGCATTGTTGATAGGTAAATTGTCAAATCTAAATTTGAGTTGTTCTCCTTGAATGATTAATGTCAAATCCATGCATTTTAAATTCACATTCATCCAAACGAACTCATAATTTGTTGATGAATACCAGAAAACTAAGAAGCACAAACACTTCTAAGATGGTAACATGTCTTGTCCAACACTGTATCGAACATCAACACGATATGATACTCGTTGGCTACGAAGCACGTGTACAAGTATGTCAAATATGGTAAAATCTAAAGAAAGTAAGGTATGGGCATGGTTGGGTATGTTCATAAAAATTATTTATTTTTAATTTGAAGTAATGCAAAAATTAGTTAAATGATTTATTTCGTTAAGATCAAACCTACAATTGACATTTGATTCCAAAAGTAAGGTATAAACAAAAATTAAATGTTATTATATTATAAAACTTACAAACCAAAGCTTAGTTTTAAATCATGTTAAGCATAAAAAACAAGTCCAATGAAACTAACTTCACCTCTATATAGAAGAAAATATTATTCCGGTTGAAGTACAACGTGTATATGCTAGGTATGTCTAGGGTATGGCAAAAATTAAGAAGAAAGGATTTTAGTACGTGTTTAGTGTACCTGGTATGTATGCGGAAGTACTGTGCAAAGTACCGATTCCCGTTAATTTCTCGGTACAGGTACGGCGTATTTGCCGTAGTACCCATGCTTTATGACTTGTCAGACACTTCTTAACACATAAACACACATAGAACACATTACAAGTTTCAATAAAATAATTTGAATCCAATGATAAAACAAAAACAATATAGATCTTCTTTTAGACTTTAAAAATTATTTTCTTTCGTTTACATATTCATATATATGATATATAGTTATTTGTTTATCATATGACATATAATAAATGTATAAAATTATATATTTTGCATGTGTCCCCACGTGCTGTGTCCTAATGTTTTTGAAAACTTTCGTGTTGGCATGTCCGTGTTATGTCCATATCGTGTTATGTGTCTGTGTCCGTGCTTCTTAGGCAGAAAAGCAAGAGCAAGAATTGTTGAGGTTTTGATGGGGGTTAATGCAAGAATTTCAGTATATTTACTATTTCTTTCAGTCGAACAAATTACGGTAGTCTAAAGAATTGGTGAGAGTTGACTTATAATTTGAGCACTTGGCCAAAAATTAATGTGGTAGAATCTGCTGCATAAGTTCTGACATGTTTATGTAATTACTTGCATCTAGCGAAGAAAATTAGTTTTTCCATTTGGGTTCGTGTTATTAACTTGAGGTGTTATCTCCCACTGGACAGAAGCATGTTTTTTTAATTGCCAATCCTGTATTCATACTGTAGTTCCTTCTTTTCCTCCAACTTAAAACTTCTAGTCGTGCTTCTTAGTGGGTTTTCTCTCAAGTTGGCCATCCAACTTGAAATAATTTTTTGTAATACAAATGTGATTCAAACATATAGCTACCAATGTCCAATCATCTTATATTTTTGCATAAATATTCTACGCAATGATGCCTAAAAGTGAAAGGCTTGGATTACCGAAGTTGGCCTCAAAATGGGCCCACCAAGCCCAAACTGTCTTCTCAAGTTGGATGGCCAACTTGAGAGAATCCAAACCCTTTGTGATATTCCAGTTAATGCTTCTCTCACTAATCATGATATGAGAAGCAGAATTGACTTACACTGTCTATCTTCGCTATTCATTTTAGACATCTAATAGTCTATATCTATTAAAATATTAGTTATTTATTCTTTAGATGTGTTCTTATAAAAGTGTTTTTTTTTTTTTTTTTTTTGTGTGTGTGTGTGTGTGAGGAAGTGAAACAGACCGAAGAATTTCTTGCTGGACTGAACCTATTGTCATGTTATGATTTTATTGAGCAGTCCTGTGAATACGTATTGAAGCAGGTTTCTGTCATGCAAAAACAGAGGTATGGGCAGATTGTAGTGGTTTGATTTGTGACTTTACATTTTTACTTTCTGTGTCATTATTATTTGTTAGCAATAAAAAAAATTTGCCAATTAAATTGTTGCTGCCAATTATGTTTGTATGGACAGTGTATGTTTTATATCTTGACTTGTGGAACTAAGAATCAAGGAAGTTAATATCAAGAAAGTGGATATATAGGAATCCAAACCATATGTATATGTCATATTTATATAATTTAGAACAAATTGCAAAAATGAATGGAGCACATGGCAATTCTTATTAAATTAATATATCAGGGCCTTGGAGATAGAGATATATTGACCAAAATACTGTGAATACAGTGGATATATATATCACTACATGCTGAAAACTGTATGAAAACCCAAAGGGAGAATTATAATAATAATGCCACCGGCATACCATCTTCATGTTGCATATGTAATGTGCCAATTCAATGGCATATGTTTTATGTCATCATTGTTTCTTGCTCCCTTACATCCAATTGGTATTTATGTTCAGTTTCATTTGTGGCATCCTTTGGGGTATTCTTAAGCTAAGAAGAAATATGGGTGACATCAAATATCAGCATGTAATGACATAGTATCTTGTATGAGAAACTTGGTTTCTTAAGTTGGACGATTTTGCCTTCAAGGGCCATCGTTCAGTTGAGTTGAAAAGATATTAGCATTCATTTGAGATGATATTAACGTTCTTATCTGCTCCAATTACTTTTTCCTTCCAGGGAATGCCCTGAGGACTGCAGGGAGGCTGTGGGATCCCTGATGTTTGCTGCAGCAAGATTTTCTGATTTGCCTGAATTACGTGACCTCAGGGACACATTTCAGGAGAGATATGGAAGTTCTTTGGAACATTTCGTTAATCCAGAGGTGATCTTGAGAAATGCACTCTAAATTAAATATCATATTAACAAATTAATAATTGTAACCACCTTATTGTTTTCGTCAGTTTGTTGAGAAATTAGCTTTGAGGCCTCCAACAATGGAGAAGAAACTCCAGTTTTTGCAAAGCATAGCATTAGAGTTGTCAATAAAGTGGGACTCCAGGGCTTTTGAACAGAGGATGGCTAATCCTTCTGCATTTGCACAGGTATGCCCTTTATTTTCTTCAATTCATGACTGATAAATGAAAAATGATAGTGTTTTTTGTGAGGATACTTATCATCGAGAGGTTTGTTTCTGTACTATCTTCTACCAATTTAAGTGGAATTGTCTTCAATGTCATTCAAGCGTAAATTGGTTGGCTTCTTCTCTCATATCTGGCAGGAGGCACCTAAGGAATATGGGCCTGTCCTTGACCATGTCGATAAATTCAAATTACCTAGTGGCAAGGAGACCGTTACAAAGATGGAGAAACGAAATCATTCTTATCAAGAGAGGACTGAGCTTACCAATGACAAGCATAGACTGCGCAATGGCGGGGAGGATAGTCTCTTGAAAAGAGATGAGTTGGACCGTCAGATCTTTGCAAGAGAGGAATTAACTGGTCATAGGGACAAGCCACTCATGGGTAGGGAACAATGTATTCCAAAAAGAGACAACTACAACGTTCCCTTCCAAGGAAGACGAGAATTCACAGATGGCAAACATGAATCATTGAATGGAAAGGAGGATACTGCCCTAAAATCAATTAGACCAAACCGTTCAAATTTTGGAAAAGGGCCAGAATTTTTTGATAGTGGATATGAGATAGATAATGATAGGATGTATAGTATCCCAAACAAAGATGGCCATGGCCATCTATCTGATGGAAAATCAGAAGTTGCTGCTCGAGTTATGGGAGTTCCAAGTAGGCGTAATGGTAAAGATGTTTTGTCAGTTGGTTATAGCGATTATAGTCAACCAGGTACTGCAAACTCAACAAGCAAAGTTAAGGATGAAGAAACAGATAGGTTGAAGTCCTACTCACGTAATGCCATCCTCCCTCCACCATACGTTAAATCGAAAGGTAAACCTGTCCCTCCACCTTATATTAAATCAAAAGATGGCAAATACGGAGTTAGCACAGAAGCTAATCATGCCAGTGCGGACTCTGATGGAACCTCCATGGACTCATTAATGCGTAAGAGTAACAATGTTGTGCAGAGGTCAGAAAGGAACAGGGGAGAATCAGATTATCCAAACTATGACGACCGAGTTGTTGGACCTGCACAAGTGAGCAGTCATGGTCTTCAGAAAGATGTAACTTGCCGGGATAATATACCCCTGCCAAAACCAAGATCAATTAGGAGGAAACACTCAAAATCGTTATCCAATCGTGATGACTTCGGTAACATTGAAGATGCTGGGGTTGTGAAGAGAAGTTCAAGTAGCAAGAGAAGGGACAACTCAAGAAAGGGCTCGCAAATCTTGTTTGATGATGAGCATCATCAGAAAGATGAAGAGGAAAGGAGGATAGATAGATTACTGCTGCATTACAGTAAGAAACCATCATCAACCTATGAACCAGAAAAGGTACGGAGAAAGTCCAAAGCTCAAGCTCATGCATTGCATCAGATAGCCACTGATGGGTCTGATGGGCAGACAGAAATGGTTCCTCATCCCACAAGATCAGTTTCTCTCCCCAGTGAGCAACCTACTCCGACAGAGATGGTGAAAGTTTTTACTCGTGCCAATTCCTTTCAGCCAGATAAGCCAGCACAGCATGTACATCCCAAATTACCAGATTATGATGATTTGGCTGCCCGGTTTGCAGCCATGAAGGGACGGTGAAAGGTGCAAGAAATCCAAACTTAGAATTTGGTGTCTTAGATTGCGTACGGGAGTATATCCGTTGTTGTCTTCTTACTTGCATTTAACTAGAAATGTATTGTTCACTTTGTGGGGAGCGGATAGAGAGGACTTCACTCTTGCTCCCATAAAGGGCTATGCTCAAATCACCTAGTGCAAAGTAACCTAATATGTTCATGGTTCCACACCTATCGAGATTTACAAACTCAATAATCAAAGCATAGCCCTGGTTTGATCTCTTATGTGCGTTGCAATATATACAAGGTCTGGTTTTATTTTGGAATCAGCTTGGGCCTTTTATTTTCTATGTCGCTGTGGTGTACTGTTGTATCTGTTCATGAAACTTCATATGTTATAGATTCCTCTGACTAGTAGTTATGAGTTGAGATTGAGATTGAGATTGCCGTTAATGTTTAGTTTCATTTAGTTACAGTAATTAGTCTTCTGCTTTATTTGCTTCACCCACTGGTTGCCATAGTTTTTGGTCAAAAACACTGAAATGGGTTTTTGATTGTTGCCTAGGGGTGGCTGTCGTGTCCTAGGGTCGTATTTGTGTAATTTCATTTTGGGTTCTTGTCAAAATTAGGCCTCGTTTGGCAAGTGGTTTTTTTAGTCAAAAAGTCACTAAAAAAAACTAAAAAGCTAACAACCCATATCAAAAAGTCAAAGATTCTCTTTTTTCTATACTTTTTGCACATCTTTTCATAAAAAGTCAAAAAGTTATCCTAAATATACTACTTTTTATTAGTTCATATTTTAACTAAATAGTCAAAAAGTTATTAAATTAGCCTCCTAAACGAGGCTTTTAACTTGTATATTATTTTGTATTATCATAGCATTGTTTTTGGTCCACATCCAGTTTGTGTCATAACAAAAAAATTTCAACCTAGTTAAAAATAAAGTGCATGAATGCGCATGTTGAATTTCATGGAACTAATCTCCAACGGATAAAATTATTAATAAAAATATTTGATTTTAACTCAATTTTATTCTATTAATTTACAAAATTAGTTTTTAAATTACAAAAAAATAAAAGTACAATAAATAAAAAATCCAAGGGTTTGAGCCATGTAACAAAATAAATTCTGAGTTTTATATTTTCTCAATTTAAATCTTATACTTTATATTTGTTTTCAATCTAAACCGTTAACCTATTTTTGTTAAGTAAAATCGATGAAAAAATGAATATTTTAGTTATTAAACTCATGAAAAAAGTTATTTTAGGCATTTTATGTATAGATGACTAAAATATATATATTTTTTCAATCAGTTTTATTTAACGAAAATAGGCGAATGGTTGAGATTGAAAATAAATCGAATGGTTTGAGCTATATAACAAAATAAATCCTGAGTTTTATATTTTATCAATTTAAACTTTATACTTTGAATTTGTTTTCAATCTAAACAATCAATCTATTTTTATTAAGTAAAATCGATGAAAAATGAATATTTTAGTCATTAAACTCATGAAAAAGGTTGCCATTCAAAAAAAAAAAAAACTCATGAAAAAGGTTATTTTAAGCATTTTATGTACATTGAGTTTAATAACTAAAATATATTTTTTTCAACCAATTTTATTTAATGAAAATAGGCGAATGGTTTGAATTGAAAACAAATTAAAAGATTAATTTTTAAATTGATAAAATTGAAAAGTCAGGATTTATTTTGTTATAAAACTCAAACTCTAGATTTTATTTTTATCTTTTATTTTTTATTTTTTTGTAATTATCCCTAATTTTTATTATATATACATATTTTTAAAACTAAATTGACTCTAAAACTGTAAGGAAAAAATATAAGAAATTTAAAAATATCATAGCATGAATAACACTAAAATGTGTATAACAAATTCTATTAAACAGATTATCCGTGTTTAGCTTTGCTTTCCGTCGTGTACAAATGTGTGTGATTAGCCAAGGTGCTATTACCAGCTCCATAGCATAGAATGCTATGATTCTCTACCCCAAAATCTGTCTTGTACTCTAGTCCCACAATATAGTGGCAAACTTGATGCATAATTATGCATATCTAGGAATGCATTAAGAACAGAAGATTTGTGTCACCACAATGATATATAACTACTACAAAATGACCAATTTGATGCATAATTGTATTACCTCATACAATTTAAAAAAAAAGAAAAAAAAAAAAAAAAGTTTGTTTAAGTAGTGATTTAAGTCACTGTCAAGAAACATAAAAAGCCACAGTGCATGTTCTATGATTCTAAAATTGATCTTGGTTTCTTTAGTCACTATGTCCTGAGTTCATAAAGATTATTGGTATTAAAACAAGTAATAGATTTTATTTTCAAATCTCATCACTTATCTGGTAATTAATTTACTTACATATTTTTGACTTGCTTACAGAAGGGAGTCAGCCATACATAAGAAAACATGTTGATAATATAAATATTAGAGTTCTATCTCTGTAACAGCTGAAGCTGTTAAATGAATTGACAGATAACAATTCAATTGTAGCATCTTTATTCACTTTCAGTTCCATATTCACTTGTTGCATAATTGAACATATAAATCAATTCAACTGTCAGAAATAAAAACAATTCAAATGTCTGAAAGCAATTGCAAGATACAATATACACACAACAAATATTCATACAAAGTGAAGCTCCTCTGGAACGTTGATCATCCACAATGAATATCCATCTCATGGAACAGTGTCCTTGCAAAATAATTCTGGGGTACCTGTTAATAAAACCAGTTGGGAAAAATAAAAAAATAAAAAAATCCCCTATATTAGGAAAGGAATGCACTGCTTCAAAAACTACTAAATTTCAAACCAGTAATGGGTTGGGTCTTTCCGCCCGATTACATTGTTCATGCTTCCAAGTTTGCGTTTTTACTATTTTTTAAAGTTTTTGTTTTGTCAATTAGTTGGTCAAGATGAATCTGATTTGGTCTAGGTTTTTTCTAGTAATTTGACTAAAATTTGCCATTTTTGGTATTTTTTTTGGTTCTTTTCTTAATTACTGCTTAATTGACAGGGAATTTGCCTTAGGGTTCTGTTTAGTAATAGAATTGGGATTGTTATTAGTACAATTTTCTATTGAGACTTGATGATTAATATAACTGTCTCCAGGCAGAGTTTCTCTAAGTTATTCCAATTTTATAGCAATCTTTCTTGTTCAACAGAAATATAAAAGAAATGTTGTGATTTGGAGTTTCTGATTCTACTTTGTACACGTATTCATGCATCAGTTTGTTCAGTTCTAGGTTTGAAATGGCATTGTTCGATTCTAGGTTTAAAAATAATCAACCCGACTAGATCGGCTCAGTTCTTGGGTTAGCCTCACCACTGAGACAATGGTTGGGGTTCTAGGGTTCGGTTATTGGCCTAATAAATGATCTGCCCCCATATAGGTCAGTTCGTTTCTAGGTCTGATTTGCAGTTCACACCGCAAGTGATGAATCAATTTAAATTTAAAACCAAGAAAATCACTTACCTTGACCAAGTTCTGGCAATCAGCTAGAGCAACAAAATCCTCTTCTTCCCCGTTCTTGTGATCTGCTATGCAGTTTCATTCCACCAGGCCTTGAAGGGGCAGCTTTCGCCAATCTTTTTGCTGCAAACAATTAGTAATTATAAGCACATAGAGGATGTAGTGGATGAACATTTGTATAAACCAACACATTGACACAAAGAAACAACAGGACTAAAATAGCAAAGACATCCATCCCGTAATTTTGTTGATCACTTTATTTCTTAGTTCAAAATCATGGAGAATATCGTTTTGATTAAGGTTTTGGCCAATATACAGGATGTAGTTTTGATTAATGTGTGTGTGTGAGAAAGAGAGAGAGAGGAGAGAGTCATGAAGAAAATATCCTTGCAATCCAGGGCATAGAAAATACCCTTAACTCCAAAATAAAAAAGCAATAGAATTACCTATTTCATAGAAAAGCTCATTGACATTTTGTGCAGATTTTGCAGAAGTTTCAAAGAAAAGCAACCTATTGTCTTTAGCATATTGCTCCCCTATCTGCAATATCAAGGATTTCAAACTTGTCTTCAGTAACTTGGATGAATTTATGCAAAGTGTATCAAGCGATAAATAAAGCAATCGCGTGTTCCTCTAAATCATGGCTCAAATATGGAGATAGCACGTTCTTAAGCAAGAGATTCAAGCGTGAATTTTTTCTAGGCAACCCAAATATTGCTATAAGGCTTTGTCAAATGAGTTGAGATAGATATCTAAATAGCTTTTTGTGCTCTCTACTGTAATACAGAGTTGATGATTTAAGATATACCCAAAGAGATTCATGATTGATATTGAAAAAGGACGCAAGTTCATCAATAAGAATAAATTATAGTATCTCGTGTTTGTTTTGTTTTGTTCCCCCCCTAGCGTCGGTATGCAAATACTAAAAAAAAGAAAAGAAAGAGAGATGAACTTTTTGTTAAAAACTGAGTAATAAGATGACTTGAGTAATAGTGCAACTCGAAAATGATCTCAACTTGTGAAGCTGCCACATTTATTATTTATCATTGAATTCAAAAAAAAAAAATAATAATAAATAAATAAATTACTTGGGGTAAAGGAAAACTAGGAAATTGGGGGAGTAATAAGTGAAGAAAAATGATGATTTGGTTATGTTGCACAAGATATGACCAATGCAGACCAACTCAGCCCTAGTATGCAGGAGCAACTTCAGCCAAGTTCAAAGTGCCAAAAGCACAAAGCCAACAAAAGCTATGTTACACGGACTTGGTTGCGAGTGTCGGGTGCGGGTGCATATTTAGAGGTCGTACTCATCAAAATTTCAAATTTAAGGGTACGTGGACTCTTCAAAAAAGTCATATTTTTATATTTTTAATCCAGTATGTAAGATAAAATGATACTATATGTAACATACAACGTCAAAAAGGTATTTTATAGCAATTACACAACAGAAATGATACATGGAAGATAATGTTAAATACAAATATATGATAAGTGTCCAATGGAAAGTAACCGACACATATCCCACACCCTCGTCCGAGTGTTGAGTGTTTGAAACGGGTATTTGATTTATTTTGAAGAGTCCATGTAACATAGAACAAAACCAAAACAAACCAAACCAAGCCTTAAGTCCCATCAAATGGGGTTGGCTACATGAATCCTTCTTTTCCATGCGGCCCTATCAAAGACCATCTCGTTAGTCAAATTAAGTAGATCCATATCTCTATTGACAACGCTAACCAACGTTAATCTAGAACAAAAGTAAAAAATAAATTGATGCTGTAAGAAAGGATAATTTAGTTAAGGATATGGTTTCACGAAGAGCTAATTGGAGAAGATAGATCCAAATAGTTGATTCCAAAAAATAGTTGGGTGTAATTCTTTTTGCGTCAACTTGAAAGAAATGAAAATAAGAGAAAGTACAAAGATGACATTCCCTGACAAAAGACTATACTGATAGTTTGTCTAAATTATTGGAATTTGGCAAAGGATTGTACTCCTTTTCAACTATTTTGACCATTAAAAAAAAAAAAGAAAAAAAAAGAAAAAGAAGCCAAAATGCTTTATTTCACATAGATTAGACACATGAAATTGCACAAGAAGAGGGATATGATATAAGCTAACAGACATGGGGTGAGCATATTAATATTTATAGTTCTCTTTATCCATAAACCCATCACCAAGAGGTCACTCCCTCTGCAAGGCACATCATTATTGCTACCAGCTAGCCTTCCCAATTGCTTAGGAATCTTGACACAGGCTATTTAAAATGAGATCCATCTTTAATGCCAGTGTGCTCATGAAAAATGCCATTGATCATACATATGTTTATTGTGAATAATTATGAATTAAAACCTAAATATGGATAAAACCAACAAGTTGTAGTACCTCATTCTGCACCTCTCTTTTTGATTCCAAGTCAGCCTTATTCGCCACCAAAACTGTTACCAAGTTTGGATTTCCTACAATAGCAAAACATAATTTTTATTAAACACTAATAAGGCACCAAGGTAACTTAAATAATGAGTTAGGTGCTTAGCGTCCAACTAATTACTGAATGATATAATTCTGTGCCATAATAGGTATAGCAATTTTAACATATTATGAATACATGCTAGCCCTAGACAGAACTAAAAAACTTTACAAGTTCAAGGGCATAAGAAGGGAAATATGATGGCTTCTCTCAAAATTTGAAACACCATTGAAATTTTAAACACAATCTAAGAGATGTTTCTCACTACCTTTCATTTCAAATTTCAAGGGAAAATATAGCGAGGCAAAAAATAAAAAATAAAAATGGAAGGACACCAATCCTGTAAAAGATTGTTTCAGTTTACTCTCGAAAATCCTGGAAGTTTGTTATTATACTTCTTTAATCAACTTACAAAGAATGTCTTGCCAGATTTGTTTAGAACAATATGTCTTATCTGTTTGAAACAACTATTTAAAAAAAAGTTTAATTAAGTAGCACCTAACTCTACAAACATTCTTACAAATTTTCTTGCAACCCAAATTATCTGGCTGTACCATAGATGTTGACACAGTGACCTCAACCTGCTCATGTCTCTAGCATGTTTGTTTGGTGGGATTGAAGGGTGGGATTGGACTAATAGTCCATCCGGACTAATAGTCCATTGTTTGTTTTAAATTTTTTGCACCGGACTAATAGTCCATTTGGACTATTAATCCCAAATCTATTGGACTATTGTATCCCATGAGGGCAGGGACACAAATCATGAGATAACTTATCCCATGGGATTAGGTTGCCAAATTATATTGTTGACCCTCTAGTATTAAATATCTTTTTCCTCATGGTATTAATTATACTTAATAAAGTAGTCTCAATTTAAAAATAAATAATTTTATTTAATTTTTATTGATGTTTTATTTATTTAATTTTTTAAAATAATTTTTTATAGATATTTTATTGATGTTTTAATTTAAAATTTTGTTGATATTTTATTTAATTTCATTATTTAAATTTTCATAGATGTTTTATTTAATTTCATTATTTAATTATTATTATTTTTTAAAATAAATTTATTTAAAATTTTAATTAAAAAAATAGCATATATTTTTATTGATATTTTATTTATTTAATTTTAAAAAAAAATTATTTAATTGTGTAAAAAATAAAATATAATAAATTTTTATTTAATCTAACTAAAAATAATTAAAATGTTAAAGATATGTTTAATATTACTATTCTTTAGTAAATAATTGAAAATGGTAAAATAATCATTTGAGTATTTATCATTCTCCATAATATTCCAAACAAACATAAGATTCATATCCTATCCAACCAAATAGTATTTTCCTGACATTTAATCCTATGACTAAACAAACATGGAATACATATCCTATCCAACCAAAGAGTCCTAGGACTATAAATCCCAGGATTACAATCCAATAGATTCCAATCCCCCCTTATTCAGTCCGTCCAAACAAACATACTAAAGGTTTAGTCATCAGTGACATATTATTAACAGGCTGGCATGATGAGAACTTCAATATTAAACCAATAAAAAAGCATATCATTAATTTGTAAGAAGATGGAAATGCCCTGGGACTGTCAGTCAGTGCCATTAATCCTATTTGGAAAAAGTAAATACATTTTTTCTCCTTTTCAGAGCATCTGATGATCTTTCAAAATCAAAAGAAGTGAAACTTAGAACTAAAAATGCTTAATGGTTGTAGAAAATAGATAGTTTGGTTCAGTCAAAAGCCTTAAAATAATGTGTCAAGGTGCAATGACCATGCATTTAATAAGATTTTCCTTGTGAATTATCCCAATTTGCTTATTCTACTATGTTTGTGAACTAGTAATTCAAAAGAAGTAATTAAACATCATGAAAACGATTAAGCGGTGGTTAAGCGGTGAAGCTCTTTTCCAGATGATAAAAAGCTGTACCTTCAACTTATATAAGACTAGTTTCAGTTATCTAGTCAAGAAGAGAACTATCAGGGAGCATGTTACAGATTTAAGTAAATCACCTTGTCTTTGCAGTTCGCGGACCCACTTTTTGGCTCGTTCAAATGAATCCTGATGCCAAAGCACAATGTGGTTAGTCGTTAGTTAAATCCTTCTTGCTAATGTATAAATAACCAAGATGCAATGCAACTACTAATGGTTTATTATGAGGAAATAAATTGCAAAAAAATTCTCTCAATGTCTGCACTGAAGATTCCTAGTGACATGGAATGAAAGGTCAAACAGCATCCAGATGAAGAAGTACAACACCAGACATCATCACATGGCCAAAAGAGGCACCATCTCACAAACTTTAGGAAATAAAATGAACACGAGTTAGTTACCAAAAAAAAAAAAAAAAGGACTTGAGTTATGTCAATAAAAGAGACATTAGGTTACTTGAGCAGAAGCAAGATTGCAGCACGTGCGGGCACACACATAGAGTCAATTAAAACTCGAAAGAGGGAAGGCTAAGCCTAAGATGGTTAGTCATCATTTTGATGACCTTAGATTTATTCTGTGGAATATTGGAATACAACTTACTCTTGCTTCTCATGGTTGACATGTCCAACTCATAAATTTATTTTTTGGTCCAATAATAAGCAGATTTTTCTTTAGCAATCAATTTAGATCATATATGAACATCATCATTAAAAAGCAACCAAAAACAAAATTAGTAGAAGTATGCAAATAGTTACCATGCTTGTGATGTCATACACCACAACAGCTGCAGCTGCACCACGGTAATACATTGGAGCTAAGCTATGGTACCGTTCTTGTCCTGCCGTGTCCCATATATCAAATTTTATTGTAGCTTCATTTAATGACAAAACTTGAGTGAAGAAGGCCGCTCCAATGGTAGATTCCTGAAAATTATACTCATATCAAGGCTCCTACACAATAAGAATGTGTAGAAAGAAACATAATAATCAAGAACAAATAAAGACCAAAATAAGAGTGAACCTGGTATTCATAAAACTGGCCTTTCACAAATCTCAAAACCAAACTGGTTTTTCCGGTTCCCATGTCCCCAAGTAATACCTGGAAATGGCTTTAACAGTATAAGAATTTCAAGCACTACAGCCATGAATTAGTAAATCAAACTCATTTAAAAGCAGCAAAGAGTTCTCCAGAGGAATACATAAAAGCTCCTTGGGGTTGCTGAAAATACTAAAGAAAACAATTTTTTTTCTTTGTTGAGATGATAACAATAGGATTTGGAACCAACTTGACATCAAGGTTGAGAAACTAAACAGGTACTACACGATCAAATAAGACTAGTACAAAGGACGTATACACAGTTCAACCAAGTGGAGATGTTATTCCGTCATTCTCGAGCAATGAAAATTCAAATTTCAGTTTATTTATTTATTATGTACTTTCCTTTACTAGATTTTGTCAGGAACTATTACTCGGCAAGTCTAATAAGGTTAACACCTGTGTTACATGGACTCTTCTATTTTCCTCATAGTACTCACCGGATATGACATGGGTAAGGGTGTGGGATATGTGTCTGACACTCGTACCCAATTTAGACACTCAGATCCTTTAATTTGTGACAATACACGAAAAAGAAGAAACTCAAATTTGTTAGTAAAATAATATTTTTTGCCTTTCACATGAATTAGATATAGAAATTTCATATTTTTCCTTAATTCTATTTAATTTCTAGTATATTTATACATAACTCACAACATCTAATCCGAGAATATTATATAATATGCAACATATATGTGCATATGACGTGTCCCTACCCATATCCAATTTTGGATACGTACTCCAAGATTTTAAGATTTAAATTTATGAAGGTCTGACGCTTGGATACACACCCGCACCCGAGTCCATGTAGCATAAGTTAACACAGAGCAATGAACATTGCAAATCTATCTCTATTGTTGTAAATAACCTGCAATGAAAATCATAGCCTCATATTGCTTTCCCCAAAATTTTGAACTCATTGGACATTAAATTTAATGAGTATTACCTCTTAGATTTCCTTCTTTAATCAAGTTTCACTCCCATATAATGTGCTTTCCATAATGATCTAATCAAATTTTCATTCAACGAAAAAACTATGTGCTCAACATACTTAGCCGGGGTTGTCTAAACTCTTTTTAATGGACAATATTAAGCCCAGTTTGTTTCCATGTATTCGCAGCTGATTTAGTTTAAAATTAGAAATCACATGCTTCCGCTGTACAAGGGCTAACTTTTTAAAAGCTAAAACTAACTTGTTCTACAAGTGAAAACAAACAGGGCGATGATCAACAACTTAATCGACCCATTATACTCACAAAATTAGTAAATCAATACATGTAATGTAAACATCATCCAAAACAGCATTTTTCTAGTGTGGTATGTATGGTTCAATTGAAGTGATTCTGATTGTTACGAAATATATAATTAGCATTATAGAGGTTCTAATACATGGCAATTGCAAAATACAGTAGACATTCAGGTCTAATCAAAGAAAATCGATAGCAGAATCAGTTTTACAATCAGAAACCAGAATTCAAGTTTAGGATTCGGATGAATTCAATTTAACTACTATACAATACAACTATCAACCCTGATACACTAATTGAATTCACAACTATATTTGAAAAAAAAATGATACAAAAGCGAATCGCGATTAAACTAAGGGAGAGACATACCCACCAGCTTGGCTTGTATGTTCTTGTTGCCTGTCTTCGCCATTCGATCAAAATTCCACAAATTTCAGAGAGAAAATAAGCAGAAGCAGAAGAAGAGATGGAAAGAGCTGAGAGAGAGAGAGAGAGAGAGAGAGAGAGAGAGAGAGAAATCTGATCGGAGAGAAAGAGAAAGAGAAAGAGAAAGAACGAACGTTAGGTTTGAAGTGTGTGTGGATTTGACTGGTAAGTTGGTTGTTTTGATTGCTTAGCTGTCATCTGACGGCTCACGTTCATCTTCATCTTTGCTTTGGGTAAGATTAGAGATCTCGAATTTTTTAATAAATAAATGATTAAATATTGACATGTGAGATATTTAAAGTGGTTTGGCATCCCTTATAATTTTTATCTTTTTATTTTTTTATTTTTTTTATCATATTATCTTTTTATTTTTTTGTACATTTTTTCATAAAAAGACAAAAAGTATACTTATTTAGATCATTTCAAACAACCACTTAGTTCTTGTTTGTTATAATTTTAAAAAGTCAAAAAGTTAAAAAATTATTATCCTATTTAAGTCATATCATCTTATTTAAATCACATCATTTATTTATCATATCACTTCAAATTCAATCCATATTTCATAAAAAGTCAAAAAGTATATTTATTTAGATCATTCTAAACCACTCTTTAATTATTTATTTTATATTTATAACATTTAATTATTTATTTAATAAAAACTTTGAAATTTATAATATTTTTCCTTTGCTTTTGATTTTTTCTTTTCTCTCCATCTATTGTTCGCCACGTCATTGGAAAGAGTATAGCTCACGATTTTAGTAAAAGCAATAAGACTTATGATTTTATATTGAATAATTAAAAATTTAAGATTGGTCAAGATTATAGTTACGTGATACTCTAAATTAATCAATAATTTGTCCATAGATAGCTAGCTTGTTTCTCTCTCTCCCTATCTTGTTTTATACAAAAATTATTTAATTTTAATTTTTCCAAACATTTTCCAAAGTTTGTTATAATCTCTATTATTTATTTATTCAATATATTACAAATGAGAAAATTATTAAGAAGTGTAAAGTATGGAGGATATAAATTATTATGTCTAGTCGATATTTTTTATTAGTGAGATATTTAACTTTTGTTATGAAATATTTGATTATTTATTTCACATTTATAACATTTAATCATTTATTTAGTAAAAAACTTAAATTCTACAATATTTTTCCTTTGTTTTGATTTCTTCTTTTCTCTCCATCTGTTGTCCGCCACGTCATTGGAAGAGCATAGCTCACAATTTTAGTAAAAGAAATAAGACTTAAGATTTTATATTGAATAATTGAAAATTTATGATTGGTCAAGATTATAGTTACGTGATGCTCTAAATTAATCAATAATTTATCCATAGAGAGCTAGCTTGTTTCTCTCTCTCCCTATCTTGTTTTATACGAAAATTATTTAATTTTAATTTTTCGATCATTCCCCAAAGTTTTTAATAATCTCTATTATTTATTTATTCAATATATTACAAATGAGAAAATTATTAAAAAGTGTAAAGTACGGAGGATATAAATTATTATGTCTAGTAGATATTTTTTTTTATTAGTGAGACATTTATAACTTTTGTGAAATAGTTTAATAAGAAATCTTTTTGTTGATTTTGGAATACATTTTGTTTTCAATTTTTACTTCTTAATTATCTGTTGACTTTTTTTTATTTGTTAAATATTCGTTGACTATCTATTTAAATTTGAATAAATTACAAATACATATTCTCAAGTTTTTTTAAAATACAAATTGTCCCATGTGATTTGAAAAATTACGAGTACCCCTTGTCATAATTTTTTATTTAACAGAATTAATTGAAAAAATAAAATTCATAATTGCCCTCTTATACAATAATAAAATTACCTAAATTATTAATTGAAACGTATTTATAACATTTTATGATTTTATATTGAATAATTGAGAATTTATGATTGGTCAAGATTATAGTTACGTGATGCTCTAAATTAATCAATAATTTATCCGTAGAGAGCTAGCTTGTTTCTCTCTCTCCCTATCTTGTTTTATACGAAAATTATTTAATTTTAATTTTTCGATCATTCCCCAAAGTTTGTAATAATCTCTATTATTTATTTATTCAATATATTACAAATGAGAAAATTATTAAAAAGTGTAAAGTACGGAGGATATAAATTATTATGTCGAGTAGATATTTTTTTATTAGTGAGACATTTAAGTTTTGTGAAATAGTTTAATAAGAAATTTTTTTGTTGATTTTGGAATACATTTTGTTTTCAATTTTACTTCTTAATTATCTGTTGACTTTTTTTTATTTGTTAAATATTCATTGACTATCTATTTAAATTTGAATAAATTACAAATACATCTTCTCAGGTTTTCTTAAAATACAAATTGTCCCATGTGATTTGAAAAATTACGAGTACCCCTTGTCATAATTTTTTATTTAACAGAATTAACTGAAAAAATGAAATTCATAATTGCTCTCTTATACAATAATAAAATTACCTAAATTATTAATTGAAACGTATTTCTAACATCATTAAAAACTATTAATTGATTTGATAATTTATTAATAAAAGGGGCGATTTGTTATGAAATTAGAAACTTCAGGGGGTGAAATGTAATTTTTAAAATCATAAAGAGCGATTCGTATTTGAATCAAGCGTCATGGAGTGTATTTGTAATTTACCCTTTAAATTTTTATTTATCTGTTCAAATTTTTTTATCGATTAAATTTTTCTATTCGTTTAAATTCACACCATTTTTAAACTTTCTCTCTGTATGTGCCTCTATCCAATTCTCTTTTCTTTCTATTTGTTTTTCTCCACCTCTTTTTTTTTCTCTCTCTCTATTTGTTGAAAAAATTTCTATGCAAATTTTTTTTTTTCTACAAATACCTAGCCAAACCAAATTCCATTCATTCAAATATTTCTTTCTCTTACTCTCGCTCCATATTCATTGCAATATGTTTCATCACCACAATTATCAACAAGTAAAAAAAAATCTCAGATCTTCTTCATCATTATCAACAATAGCAGCGACAACACAGATCTGAGTTCAAATGTAAATTAAAAAAAAAGAAGATATGACACGGAGATGTTCTCTCTCCAGCGAAAATAGTACACAGAGTGATATTGGGGGGAAGAAGGAGAGATCTGGTAGAGAGTAGAGAGAGATTTGAGATTCGTAATCTTCTTGGTTAGGGCATGAATCAATCCAAGCTTTTCGAGTAGTGAGGTAAAGAGAGAGGGCTGAGACACAGTCGACGATGAGCTTGGTTTTCTCGGAGTTGAGCCTGGTCACGGTAGCTAAACCTGAGCCGATGATGATGACTCTGGTTTTCTTTAGTTGCAACGATAGTGACGGTTCAGACGGTGGCGAGTTGGTCGAGAAGAGAGAGGAGACGACGACGAAGAGAAAAGAGAAAATGAGAGAGAGGGCAGAGAAAAGAGAAAGGGTATGGTTGTGTTTTGGCGTAGATCTGGTGGAGGCGGGCAGTGACAACGCAGTGGGCGGTTGTAGACACCCCATTTTTGACTGTCCTCAAGACTTGGTTGTGCTTGCAGGTACACCCAACAACTAGTTCGATTGCTCGCCGAGTACTCAACTTTTACCGCGGAACGTCACAAGTTTGAACTTTCAAAACCCTGTATCCTTCCTGCCCCATTTTTGGACCTTGTATTGGCCCTTTCTGCATGCTTTGTGGAAGGCACTACCGGCCATGCCTTTGCCACTGCCGGCCATTGATGATGCCTATCGGCCATCAATGAGCCACTACCAGCCACCATTGATGGCCAGCAGACCCCTTGTCTCAGCAGGTTTCACGCCAAATCTTTTGAGCGAGCTAGTTTTCACTCCTTTTCCCTCCATACACGTGTATGGAGGGATGAGCCCCTTTCCAAGCTTGTTTAACAAGCTTTGCATTGTTTTTCTTCTATAAAAGGAGAGGCCCTCTCTCCTTAGCAGGGGTTCAGCCATTTTTGAAGAGAAGATATATCTCTCTCTCTATATTTCTCACACTCTCTTTATATTGCGTAGAATAGTGTTCTAAAGTCTTTTTTTTCTTGCACTTTTGCACTACAACACATAGAGATACACCACCACCTTTGGACTGAGGTTCTTGAGAGTGTTACTTGAGCTCTGAAACTTGTTTTTTGGCCTCTGAGGTTGCTGGTTTCGAAGTTGATTTTCAAGGGTGAGTATTTCCCCCTTTTTAGCATTTTTTTGTATCTCATTTTGGCCATCCTTGCATATTGTTTTAGGCCTTGCTTTCAACTGAAAAAAGTTCTGTATTTAAGTGCTTTTGATGATTGTTTAAGGTCTTCTTGGTGTTAAGGGTGCACAACCCTCTTGTTTGCCTTGTTGGGCTTTGTTTTGTGCCATGCTTTAAGGCCTTCGAGGTAGTCTTGGTCTGGCCTTTTAGCCACTGAAATCCAATGGATTTTCAGTGGTAGGCATGTGGTTTTGAGGCCTCAAATCAGAGGGGGTGACCCCCCTCTCTTTTTGTTTTGTTTGCTTGTATCATTGGCCTATCAAAGGAGCATGTATCCCTTTACTTTTGAGGCTTGGTTCAGGTCATTTTTTGTGACTTTTAGGACTTGCCTTGACTCTGTCCATGGCTGGTTTGGCCATCTTTTGCATGCTTCATGTATGTGTAGTGTAATCCCATTTGTGGCTCATCAAAGTAGCATGTTTGCCTAGCTTATGTTGAGTCCATTTCAGCATGTTTTTTGTGATATTTTTCCATGACATAACTCTGTCTAAAGTGGGTTTGGTCATCTTTTGCATGCTCCATATACTTGTAGAACAAATCTTGCTTACTAGCTTTATGTGCATGATGTTTTGACTCATCATTCTAGCATATTTTGGCTTTGCTCCAGCATGATTTTATTCTTATTTTGGGCTGTTCTAGGACTATTTTGGGCTGCCATGGTCATATCACTCATGTTTTGTATAGCTATAGTATAAATGCTTTGGCTAGCCTTGGGTTTTGAGGCCCCTACCGTGCCATGCATGTGATGTTTCCATGCTTTGCCATCATTTTGAATGTTATTTCAGTCCATGAAATGTGGTCATACACCTGCATTTGACATGCTTTCAATGTCTTAGAGAGTTTGTGTTTTATGCCTCATGAATGGATCATTGTGCATGCCTCTATGCTTAACTCTTTGGGATGCCATCTCAGTGGGTTTTTGGGCTTATTTTGACATGCCTTAACTCTGATTTTTGTTAGTTGAGTCATCCCATCCTTGGTCTTAATAGGTGTAGTGTAATCCACCTTATTTGACTTGTATGCATCATGCCTCATGCTCTTTATGCTAGCTTGTTTTGGCTTCCTTCCATGCATGTTTTAGTCTCATATTAACATGTACTAGGACTGTTTTGGGTTTCCCTTGCCATATCTTTCATGCTTTGTATAGCTGTAGTGTAATTGGCCTTGCAAGCTTTGTGTTTTGTTGACTCATGCATGCTATCTTTGAGCTATTTAGATGATTTGGCATCACTTGATACTTCATTTCAGAGCCTATAGCATTGCCATATTCCCACTTCAATCATGCTTTAAGTACCTTTGAGTGTTGTGCATTATTGCCTAGTTTATGGCTTAGCTTGTATGCTTGCATACCTAGGTCTTTGGGCCCTCATCTCAGCATGTTTAGGTACTCATTTTAACCTATTTAAGCTCTGTCCATGCTTATTTCATGCATTTGTGCCATGTATTGCATGCCTCCTTTGTAATCCTCTTTGATAGCTCCATGCTTTAAGGACCTTCGCATGCTTTACTTGTGTTGTTTAAATGATTTGGCATCGTTTATCATCTCATTTCAGTGCACTTAGTGTTTTTACACTTCCGTGCTTTCCACTCTTTAGGTGTTCTTGAGAGTTGCATCTTTATGCCTCAATTGGTGAGCCAATTGGCATGCATGTTTGCCTTGCCTTTTCATGCTTTTCATATCATCATTTCAGCACTAATGGCCACTGATTTGGGGCATGGCTGAGGTCTACTCTTTTGGTTTAAGTCCATTGTGTATGCTATGTATATTGCATTGAGTATGCCACCATTGAACTAAGCATGCTAATTGATATTCGCATTGAGTATGCTAGTTGTTGTTAGCATTAGCATTGTACATGCCATTAGCTTTGTTAAGTTAATCATACTACCTTGCATTGAGTATGCCATGTAGTTGCATGTTTGCATGCTTAGGACATATTGCATGTTTGCGATGCTTGTGTTGCATTGTTGTTTGGATTAAGTGTTAATCCGAGCACGAGGAACGAGGGGCGTTTCATACTTCAAGTGATGAAATGTGTCTCAATTCTCTGTCGCCGACGCTCTTGATTATCCATGATAGAGTTGTAGGCATTTAGATGTTTATTTGTGTATTCATTTATTATTGATTTGCACAAATTGGATCTTTGTCCATCATGCATCGGGATGCGTGATTGATGGTCGTGGATCCAATTATGCCTCTCCCTTGATGTTTCGAGGTGATATAGAGTGGCATAGTGCATACATATCCTTGGGAGACCCTCCATTTTCTTTATTTTGTGTTCTGCTGCAGCTTGGTGTCCCAGCACATCAGTGGCCGGCAGTGCCTTGCAGATGGCCGGCACCTTCTCATCCTTGGCCGGCAATATACCATCTTTGGCCGGCAGGTGTTCGGCAGTATCTCCCCATGGCCGGCAGGCCACTGATGCATTCCCTAGGCTGGTTTTGGTAAGGTTCAGCAAGAATTTCTTGAGGACACCCTACAAACAGAGTCTCTTGAGAGCAACCGGAGAGCTTTTCGGGACGACAACCGAGCATGCATCCTCTTCTCCTCCAAACAGAGCTGGAACAACATTGTTTGCTGTTTTCCTTACTTGCTAATTAGCTTTAATTTGCAATTTAATTAGTTAATGTGTTAATTAATTGAGTTTTGTAATAATTAGTTGTAGCTAGTTATTCATTCGGTTATGTAATAATTAATTAGCTTGTTAGTTAGTTAATTACTTGACATGTATTATTCATTCGGACCCTCCGTCGAGAGGGCGAACTTTGTAATAAGTGTGCGTGCGTGTGTGCATGTCTTCTAACCCCACGTTTTTCTCCCTTTTACTTACCTACTTTTGATGGTTAGTTTTAGGACATGTTTCAATTAGCATCCTTATGCTTTGCATACGTGCATTCATTCATCTATACTGCATGCACCAGGCTCGGCACATCATACTAACCGCATTGTATTTCAATTCCAATTTGAATACATGTATCAATTATAGCATTTCACATGACATCTTAGAATAGCCGAGCCTGTTTTAGATGCATTTTTGCATGTGTTGCATTAGCCATCTTAACATGAACTAGGATCATGCATTGATTTCTAACTAGTTCTTTATTTTGGCTCGGAGTACACTGTGAGTGTTTACGCTTTAGCATACTGCATGTGTGTGAGTGTTGCCATGATAGCATGCTTGCCATGAGACTATTTGCTTAATTGATATAACTGCCTGAATGCCTGTGGGTGAAAGTTGGATTACTTGAATTGGAACAATTCATCAAATCTGCATTTTAGCCTACTTACGAGTAGCAAACTTCAAACCATTTTCCAAACAAATGGATATGCAATGTTTTGTTCCAAATTAGGCGATCTAGTCTATACTTGTGTGTTGTGCACATCACATAGTAAGATTAGCTAATTAACCGGAATAAGAACGCATGTGTTTTCAAAAACAAGATATCATGCTTAGTACAGGCCGATCTTTGATCGGGCGAGCGGGGGTGCTCATAGATGACCTTCCCCAATCGTACCCAAGTTCCTGAGCCGAGGCAACTTTGGTGATGACGGACACGTGGCCTTAGGCAACGAGTCAGGGTTTCCTAAATTCCCCCAAAATAAATATTTAAGTGGCGACTCTGTATCTGGCAAAGCAGTCCATATTTGACACTTCTTTCTTAAAAATCAGTTTTCCAAAACGATTTGCCGGATTTGGACTCTTTGGTGATTTATCAGTCTTGCATTGCACTTTACAAAATCAGATTAAGAACCGTGACATTTGAGTCCGAACTGTAGTAGCATGAAGCCCGAGGGCGCATTTACAGCGGCGTGGTTAGCAGTGGCGATGGTGGGCGACGACAAAGGAGAAGATTGGTATGGTGGTGGTGGTGGTGGTGGTGTCGGGAAGAGAGAGAAAGAGTAGAGGCTTTGAGTAAGGTGTAAATCTGGCCTGGGCTGGTCCACTCGAGCCTCATGGGCTCTTGCCAAAATTTGGACCAGGCCAGGCCACGGGCCAAAAAGTTAGGTCGTACTTGAGCCTTGGGCGAGCTTGACCATTTTTTTTTGCTTTTTTAAATTTTTTCTACCAAAATTTTATTATTTTTTACTAAAAAAGACACTGGGCCTCGGGTCGGGCCTTGAGTAGGCCTTAAAAGAGCCTTAAACGGGCTGATGGGCTGGGCTACGGGCTGAGCCGAGCTTCAAAATGATAGCCCAAGCCCAAGCCTAGGGGCTCGGGCTGGGCTCAGGCCCAAACGGGCCTAAACGGGCCGGGCCCACCCTGGGCAGCGGGGGCCGTGTGCTATTTTTACATTCCTAGGGTTGAGTTCTTCACCGTGTATATATATACATGGGTAGTGTGGTAATTTTACACGAGCTTGTCCTTATAGACAAAGTGTTTTAACTTCTCGACCTATCAACAAAGAAAATTCAAAATTTGATTTATCGCCTGGGCACCCATTGCAAATACATTCATAAAACTTATTTAAAATATGAATTACTACTTATAGTTTGAAAAATTATAAATATCCCTTTGTCAAAAAAAAATGTTTAACAAAATTAATTAAAAAAATAAAATTTACTAATTGTTCTCGTACATAATAATAAAATTACCTAAATTATTAATTAAAATAAATTTATGATATCATTAAAAATTGTTAATTGAATTAATGATTTATTAATAGAAGGGGTTATTTGTTATGAAATTAAAAATTTTAAGGGATGAAATGTAATTTTCAAAATTATAGAGGTCAATTTGTATTTTAAGTAAATTTTAAGAGATGTATTTGTAATTTATCTTTATTTATTTGTAGTTGTCTTGCACACCTCATACTAATGGATGGTTTCCAATTTTTATTTTTATTTATTTTTTAAAAAATAGTTGTTAAAAATTATTTTATAGCATGATTATAGTAATTGAAAATTAAGTACTAACAATTTATTATTAAATTTTTTTAAGACACAAAATTATTCGATAAAAATTTAACTGTTGAATTAAAATAGTAGGACAAATTACAATGATGATCTCTATATTTTGCTCTCTGTGTCATTTTGCTCCTTACATTTTGAAATGTCTTAATTTTGACCATTAATTTTATATTTTGTATCAATTTGGTCTAATTGATAATACCGTTAGTGTTTTTAACGAAAAATTATCACTAAATTGGTTAAGATTAACTCACTAAATTGAATAAGTTTATAATTTTACCCTTAAAAACATGATATATGCCATTTATGTATTATTTTTCATTAGAAAATGATAACAATTGTAATCGATTGGACTAAATTGAGACAAAATTATAAATTCAATGTCAAAATTGAGCCAATTGAAATTATAGAAAATAAAATGACATAAGAACCAAAATATAGGAACTACCGACATAATTTTTCCAAAATAATATGTTGACATCTACAAGAAGAAATTTAAAATTTATTATTTAAAGTTCTTTTTTTATATTGTGTTGTATGTACTGCTTTGGTGAAGTAGGCGGTAAGAGAGGTGGATGGATAATGGTTGTGGTTATGTTGGAGGTGTGATGGTAGTGGTAATTGTTGTGGTGGCGGCAATGGTGACGACAATGTAATTATAGTAATGGTGATGGCTATGACAGAGGTAGTGACAAATCTAGAAATCCCCTAGATATTGATTTGTGATTATGTATCAATTTTAAGTAGTAAATAACAATCCCAATCAAACAATCAAGACAAATTGACACAACGATTTAACGTGAAAAAACCACAATTGGAGCGCCTCCAATTATGATAAATAGACCACGAGCAAAAGTTATAAAACAATCCACTAAGAAGACAAAAGAAATTACACAAGCGTGCTTTTAATTACCTAACGAATCTATGCTCGAATTGAACCGACCCCTATATGCCTCTTCCATCACGGTTTTTACCTCGGAATCCTCTTGCCCAACGTTGAATACACAACGCCGATATCGAATCCACGATGATGAGCCACTCCAGAATCCATCAAAGCTTCAGGCGCAAATTCTACGAAATCCATCGAAGAATAACTCTCTCTTTTTTTTAATAAACCAAATTAAACAAAACCTTTGATATAATTTACTCAATTCATGATTAAATCAATTCATGTTTAAACTCTCACAGATATCAAAGAAGCCCTAGATGAAAACCGTAATACCCAAGAAGAAGATCTGGAAGCCGTACCTTAAAATCGGACTGAAACACATATTTATAGAAAATAGATCCACGATATCCGCTCGAATGGAAAAAAAACAACTCCCAGGTAGCGATGGTGGTAAACATGATAGGATTAAGATCACAAACTCCTCTACTTAGGCACAATTCAGGTTGGATTCGCATCTAAAACTCATAACCTCACTAAAATAAAAGATCGAATACAATTACAACTGAAAAGAGTTTTGTTAAACGGGATTGCCAAGAATAAAAACCTAATAGGTAGCGATGGTGGTGGAGAAGTTGGAGAATTGTGGTAGTTGTGGTGGTGGTGGTGGAGAGGTGGTTGCAGTGACAATGGCGATCGGTTTGGTGTTGTGGTAGTGGTTGTGAAATGATGGTAGTATTTGTGACAATAGTGGTAATGATGATAGTAGTGATGATAATGGTGATGATAGTAATGGAGGTAGTGGTCGTGAAATGATGGTGGTACTTGTGACAATAGTGGTAATGATGATAGTAGTGATGATGATGGTGATGATAGTGGTGATGATGATGGTGTTGATAGTAATGATAGTCGTTGGGGGTGATAGTGATGGAGGCGGTGCTGCATACGATAGTGAGATCATAACAAGCTTTATTTTATAAATAAGTTCAATAAGTTTCTTGTTACTTCAAATTTTTTTTTTTTTTTTTTAAAACTATATTTTAAGAGTTTCTTTTACCAAACAAGTAATTAATTTCATATCTGTTCAATTTTAAGTACTAAACTTAATTATCAAATACTACTTGTGTCAATATCACAAATGATATTAAGTAATCAACTGAAAAATTATTCCAAAAAATCCTATAAAAGTAATTACCAAATCCATTATTTAACTTATGAGGCTACAACTAAATCCCAAGAGATAGTAGAGCAATGAAACAATTTCACTACCCCTCTATATGGTTGTATCCCATACCCTACTGATGCATGCTTCATTATTGCCATATCTATTCACCGCAGGAAAATTGATTTTTAGCGGCGTTCAAAAACGCCGCTATAAGCCTGAAAAACGCTGTCATAAGTTATAGTGACATTTAATATTTTCATCACTAATACGGCCACTGTAATAGCTTTATAACGTTTTGAAAATGTCGCTAAAAATGTTTGGCGGCATTTTAAAAAATGGCACGAAAACTTTGACGCTCACTACCATTTTCGTTGCAAAATAGCGTATGACATCATGATGATGTCATTTAGAAGGATTTTTTTGAAAAACGCCATTTTTTTTCCCTGATTCTGAAATATAGCATAACATAGCCAAAGAATTTAACTAAAATATAGCATAACACAGCCAAAGAGTTTAACTAAAATATAGCATAACACAGGGCCAAAGAATTTACCTAAAAAGAAAGCTTGAGAATTTATCTACCTGTATACAAGAGCAATAGTATGCACAATCTATGATTTGGCAAAAACAATCACTAAAAATTCAATCTCAAACCACACTCTTGAAGATGCTCTCACCAAAAATTAAAAGAACAAAGAAATCAAAGAAAATAGCAAGGTGTGAGGCTCTTGGAACAGTTCTTCAACTCTTCCTCCAATATGCTCATACCACAATGACATCCTATTGCAATTTCAGTGTCTCATTGCCCATCCATGGATTGCTGGTTCACTTTTGCAGATCTTGTCAACATGTATGTGATAAACATATATGATAAGCATAATCAGAGTGCCTATATGATAAACATATCCGCGTCCACCATTGCTGTAACAACCCAGATTTTAATTATTCTTTAAAATTGATACTAATATTATTTAATCACAGTTGCGAAAATATACGATTTATTTGTATTATTATGTGTAATTTTGTAAAACAATATAATTAGTACGAAATTTAAGGGTCAAAGTATAAATAAGCAACTAACTTACACTTATCCATTTGAGGGATAAGATTCATAGCATGATGATGGCTACAAATAGAGAGGTTACGTCTCACCCAAACTTGTTGAGCAAGTATGAAAGTTAGTATAAAAGGAGTGGTGGTGCTGTGAATAGAACAAGGAAAAGAAACTAAGAAAATGGGAAGAAAATACTGGAAGTCGAAAGGGTCTTTGGTAGTGGAAAAAAAAAGTGAGGTATTAATTTTAAGGTGAGTTATATTATACCTTGAGTTACCATTATATGTTTTACGTATGTTTTGAGTTACCATAATTTATTTTATGTAAATTGTGTTTTATAAATTATATTAGCATTTTTAATTTATGAACCTTATTTTATATAATAAGGAAAACCTATGGATATAACTGTTTATTAAAATGTGTTTTGAGTAATTATTTTATAAGTATTACCACGGAGGTCCCATGTCTTGAGGGACTTAAATAACCATTGGCCCTCTGATTAGTCACTTTGTGACCCTCTATTTGTCATGGATCTACTAACATTCTGATTTCTGGTATGGAGTCAAGTGCTGTACGGAGCTAAGTGCTACACTATTGTGGGAGCCACTTCTAGAGTTCGTACGAGCCACCTCTTGAGTCTATACATTTGTTCTGTTCTGTACCATGGTTTTGATTTCTGGTGTGGAATAAAGTGTTGTACGGAGCTAAGTACTACACTATTGTGAAAGCCACCTCTAAAGTTCGTACGAGCCACCTCTTGAGTCTATAAATCTGTTCTGTACCGTGGTTAATTACGGATATTTTGTTTATATGATTTCTGTATTAGATGTCAAATGATCTCTGTATTATATATTCTGCATTTTAACATCAAGCTTTGTTTAGCCAATAATTATCCATGGTGAATTTTATGCCCTTATACTCTTAATATAATATTTCTTACTCTGCCATGTGCTTATAACTGTTTACTAATTTTCAGGAAACAATGCAATTCAAAAATAGTTTTTGGAGAGTCTTAGATGCGGGGTTGCAGAATAGACACACATAGTATTTTTATAGTATTTATAATTCTAATTTTTATATGTAAATATCGACCTTTTTGGTCTATAAATTTTGTAATAAAAATAGAAGCTCCAATGATTATTTTAGTACCCTCACTTAAATATTTTTCTGCTCGTATTTAAGTAATTGTTTAAGAATTGGCTAGACGTAACTTCAGTTATTAGCTATTACGATGCTTAACCCTTGGATACGGGGAGCGGGTCGTGACAATTGCTGCATCTTATAATCTATTATCAATTAGAATAAACCTTTAGATCATCTATGTTCACATGTTGTCTAAAATATGACATCAACTCAGGTGTTTTAGTATTCCGATACCCTGAATTTCCTTTAGACCATATACCGTGATTTCAGGGACTGCCCTAAATTAGGCACTTTGTGAAATGCATTCCAAATTAAATTCCATTAGACTGGAATGAAAAATGAAGGAAGGTAATTCTATTTGGCAAATATGATAGGGATATTTACATACCTTGATTGGATTTTCTGGTGCTTTAGAAGATGAACTGTTTTTCTGTCGAACAAAAATCTGTAACAAAATTAACACTTCTTAGAAATCACCATAGCAGAGATGATGAATTACAACAATATTCCACCTCAACAGCTTTAATTTTAAGAATAAAACTTACAACAAAAAAGAGGCATTTTTTCATTGAGTTTGTCTTTTCTACTCCTTCCCCCTCTTCTTTCATTTCTTTGATATTTGAACCTGCATTTGACAAGAACAAATAACATGAATAAAACATAATTCCAAATTAGATGGAATTATGTTTATAATTCCATATAAACATGGAAGCATGCAACTAATCTGTAATAACATCCGACTTTAAACCATGGAAGCATATAGTTGAGACATTAGTCAATAACAAGACTACTAATTTATGTAACCTATAGCTTGTACACTATTTTTTACAAGACTCCATGACTAGTACTGATGTTACTTTTAAACTATAATTCTAGTGTAATATATTAGTATCAATATTTGTAAATAAATAGCCAAGTAGACAGATAATCAAACTTACAACAAAAAAGAGGCATTTTCTCATTGAGTTTGTCCTATCTACTTTTTCTTTTTCTTTTTTCCTTTCTTCGATATTTGAGCCTGCATTGGATAAGAACAAATAACATGAATAAAATGTCATTGAAAATTTCATGAAAACACAACACAGCTGCAACCACAGCCGAAGCACTAGTAGAAAACACAGCTACAACACCAGCAGAAAACATAGACACTAAAGCCCAAATAACTCATCCAAGGGCTGTAGGACACATAATAGTTGATTAAAGTGGTTTGAGCCAAGATCAATCTTCCACTAATTCTAACAGACTTGATCATCAAGCTATAGACATTGTTAACAAGCAGACAATCTTTTCTCAAGAAATATACATAGTATTTTGGAGGGAAAAATAAAATAAAAAAGTCAAGAATCAAAACTGTGTGTGAATGATTAGGAAACCCAACAAGTGCAGAAATTGCAATCAATATTAACAACAAAAATTCAAATGCTTATTACACATGAAACAAATGGAAGATAAACATCATTAAAAAAACCCAATAAAAAGTTGAGTCGTTTGAACTCTCCAAAAAGGACCAAATATTAATATGTGTGATACACAAATAAAAGGAACATAACATGTCTTACCATAGAACAAAGCTACCAAGGACATCCTACCTAGTGCTTGATGCAAGAATGAAATTAGCAAATTCCTTGAGGTCATGTTTGTTTGGGAGATTCGGGAGCGGGATTGGAGTAGTAAGGAGGTGGGTCCCACTAACCCTTGTTTGGTGGCTTCATTGTGGAGGGGGATTGCTACTCCAAGCGGCTTGGGTGAATTTTTGGTGGGATTAGGAAAATAGTGAGGGGATTGAGTCTATTTTATATAATTTTTTTATTTTTTTGACCAAGTGCACTTGTTTGTTTTAATATTTTTTTAGTTTTTTTTTAATATAGAAATAATTTATTTATTTATTTTATATCAAAATAATTTAATAATCCCATCATTAACCATTTCCTACACTATCATCAAAACAAACACACTTTTATTTAATCCTCTCATTAACAATCTCTTCACTAACAATCTTCTCACTAACAATCCCATTCAACCTAATCCACCAAACAAACGTGGCCTGAAGATCTTATACACAATACTTGGCCAATTAAAAATCTGAATGGCATATAACAAAATCTGTGTGTGTTTGTGTGTGTGTGTGAGATATATATATATATATATATAAATTTTATACAAATTTTCAAAAGGAGAAAGAACTTACCCGCAATTGTACAATACATGGGGTGCCATTTATGCATATTCTTGGATACACCATGCAATCAACAAAACTTATTGGCAACTCCATAGTCAGATTTTTGAAAAGAAAAAAATAAAAATAAAAATGGAAAGAAGAAGCCAAAAAATAAAAATAAAAAAATTCTTTAAGGTGCATATATAAGCTATTGGGCCATAAAGTTTCATCCATGTTAGAACAGATAAGAAAAATAAGGGTACCTCCAATGTGATCAATAAGAGAAACAGGGGTACCTCTAAGGTTCATCCAGGATCTAGGCATTGCAATAACCAAATCACAATTGGGTTCATCCAAGATCTAGGTATTGCAATAACCAAATCACAATTGTGTGGTATCAGTGAATCCTCACAAACAAATTAAGATCCATAGAAGCATCACCTTTCATGCAGATACAAAAAATCTCCAACCAAGATTATAATGAAGTTCTTATACAGATTATAATGAAAGCAAAAGATATGTTTGCATTGTATATTGCACTAAAATCATAAAGAATGGAGAAGAGAATGAATCAAAAAGACTAGAAATCAACCTGCACATTCAATGTTTTTCCACACAATGAATAAGGAAACAACCTGGAATTGCAACCCAAAGCATATTAATCAGCAAAAATAAATACATTGTCCTTACTAGAGCAGTTGAAGTACCACATCGATCTGCAAAAAATAGTTTACACGAATGATATCCAATAAGAAAGCAGATTCACAGATATATATATCGAACAAATCAAAATCACTAATATAAAACAAAATAAAAATGGCTTGCTTTAAACCTTGTTAATCAGTAGATCTAACAAAATGTGAGAGAGATCAGATCAGATCGAGTTCAGATTTTGATCAGATTAGATCGACTTTCTTGTTTGATTTCGGATCTGTGATTTGCGAGAAAGATCAAGTTTGATGAAGAACAGCTAGAGTGAGAGAGATTAGATCAGATCGAGTTTGGATTTCGATCAGATTAGATTGGCCTTCTTGAAACACACGTTGATTATTGAGATATATCACCGCATTTTTAAAATGTCTTGATACAAGCGCCATCATAGGCAACTTTTCTTGTAGTGGCTATAGGCCTAAAAAAAACGCCGCTGTAGGCCTAAAAAATAAATACAAGAACACATGTAAACTGCAATGAGCATTGAATCAGACAACATCAAGAAAGAAATAGTAAATTCTTGGTTGTAGTTTTGAATTTCTGACTTAAAATTGCATACCCATATAACATAATAAATCATGAAAATCATGCCAAGAAAAGACAGTAAATTTATAAGAAAGAACACTCGTGTCTTACAAGACCAAATACCTTAGTAGCTCACATGGAGTCTCTGCCACTAACTTGGATGGATCATAATTGTTCTAGAATACAACCAAGGTAAGTTACTAAAAATTCTTAGCCAATATAACTATAAGCAAAGTGAAACCAAATACTCATCAAGAACTTAAAGCAACTAGAGAATAAGAAATTGGTTAAGCAAAGTGAAACCAAATATGCATTAAGCCAACATTTAATTCCAAATATCTCAAGATTGTTGACATAGATTTAATCAATCAATTAACCAAACAAAAATGCACATTGCTTTTTGTTCGAATTTTTTGTATTGCATCTAAAAAATAGACTGTTTTTATTCAAATTTTTGTTTGTTTTTTTGTGAATTTTTTTTTTAGTCAATTAAAGGAAAATTCATATAAAAATAGTTTTGAAAACCTCTTATGAGCTAGTATCCAGAAATTCCAACAAAAATTTCTAGCAACCAAACACTTTCAAAACCAAGCCAATTCAAACAATGGCCGTTCCATATAGCCCTAAATTTTACAAGCTTTCCTTAATCATCACTGTTCCTAGTCCATGAAACTACCTAATATAGCTCTGTGTACAGGCAATTGAATCAACAATTTTGGATCAACACAACACAAATGGCTATAATAGCTGAAATCACAATTGAAACAGTAAGAGTAGAGAGAGAGAGAGAGAGAGAGAGAGAGAGAGAGAGAGTTTGGGGAATGGGGGACTTACGTTCACGGGTGATTTTCCTGAAGTCCATGAGATGATGAATTATAATCAGACTTGGACACGGTTAATCAAACTCCAAATTCTCACTCAATATGTATCGAAATCGCATGGTTTTCGGTCCCAGTCCCTGTCTTGATCTCAATCTATGATCTTGATCCTTCTTCACTCCTCGGTCTCATAACCTTGTGTTTGTGCAACTTAACCGGTCCATCTTCCTCCGCAAAATTATTAGAATCAGAATCAAGAAAAACAAAAAACAGTCAAGAAATTTCAACCAAATCGATTCAAGAATCGATGGATTTGGAATTAGATATGAACAAGTAATCGGAATCGAACCTGGTGAATCTCTCAAGGAGCACGAGGAGAGACAGAGAAAACCCTAGATCTAGGATGATGAGAGAAAACGATAGAGAGAGAAAACGAAATGACGGAAAAAGAAATGGAGACTGAGGGAGCTGGAGCACCATTATAAAGTGAAATGCATGTTTATAAGAGGGTAACGTGTGTCTTTTAATTTCACTTTACGTCTTCCATAACGTTTTTCAAAAAACGTTGTCTAAAAAACATGGTTATAGACAACGTTCGTTGTGGTGATTATTGTTAGTAGTATAATTTGTTGCGGGTGTGTCTCAAATTCAACCTGGATTTAGCTTATTACCACTTGGCGATTCACGCGATCCAATTAATGTGCAATTGATGATGTTTGTTTTGATCCAGTATTTGTATTTGGGTCTATTTTGACTTGATTTGCTATTTTTGAATCTTGGTATATATTGGATCATTTCAAAGATTTTAGGGTTTAGATGACTGTTTGATAGATTTTCTATAACATAGGATTATTGAGAGAGAGAGAGAGAGAGAGAGAGAGAGAGAGAGAGAGAGTCAACTCATTGTAATTTTTATATTCATAGTAAAACACATCTTGTTATTATTTGCCCGTGTACATAAGCTCATAGCCCAAAGACATAAATCTTTGTGTGCTTGTGTTTGTTCTATTTTAATTTCTTCTTATCTTCGTCTTTACCATGATAATAACAATAGACATCTTTATAATTGTTATGGTGGCAATTGTTATTGTTGTTTATATGTGTATTACAAATATGTGTGACTTGACAAAGAATACAATAAAACATATATTAACTACAAAAGGGAAATAACTATTGATTTAAAAAAGGGTTTTCATAAATATACACTGAAACTCAAAACTTTTTTTTTTTTTTGATCGGAAGAAATATTTCATTAAGAAAGCCAAACGGCACTTACAAGAATCCATTCAATCCAAAACTTACACCAAATAGAGTGAAAATAAAGCAAGAAGCATTAAGGAAGAAAACTATGAAAATATTCAGATGTACATATCGTACTCGTGCTTGTACTGCGAAGCAGAGCCGATCAAAGACGTTCGGCAATAGAGCATGTCCGAGATAAATCATAGATCCCAACCACAATGAGGGTAAGCTTAACCAATCTGCATAGATGGACTCTAAGAGAATCAAACAGACCCAAAACCAACACACAAACTGTAGGAAAAGAAAAACAAAAGAAAGCAACATAGGACTAAAACCAAACAAACAAAACAAAACAGACCCACCACCAAAACAAATTTGGTAGCGGCGTTGGTGAATCCGGCGATGGAGAAGAACGGTGAGGAAGAGGCGGCGGAGAAGAGCGGAGAAGAGGAGGTGAAGGTGGCGGGGAAGGCGAATCCGGCGTCGACGAATCAGGCTATGGAGAAGACGGCGGGGAAGAGACGGTGAAGGCGGCGGGGAAGGCATGGATCCCAGAAGGCCACTTCCGGAGTGAAAGGATGGGAGAAAAACACCTTACAAAGGAGGGAGAGGATGGAAAGCCACAGCTTCCAAGTTATGGGAAAACAAAGTAAGGAAAGGAAATAGCAAAAGAGGGGTAGGGGGAGGGGTGAGGAGGCCGGAGGCTATCGGAAACCCCTCCCCCACCGCCGGCAGCCACAAACTTTGAAAACCCTAGGGGGAGAAAAGTTTAGAGAGAGAAGCTCTCAAACTAGAGAGAAGCTCCTTTTATTACTACCTTACCGAAACTCAAAACTTGAATACCTTTCTATTTAATCTAGAAAATGGCACCTTCAACTCATTGACTAAAAATGCTTGGGCCATATGTAGATTTGATCATATTTAGAAGGGGTGGTAATTGCAATGCTGCAAACAAGGCCACCGGTAGACAAGCCAATGTGGCAATTGGAATTAGCAACAAGGCATTTTCCTTGGAAAACACTAGATAGATTGTGGCACTGAAGGCTGTCATCATGGTTATTACTGAAAGGAATAGCGCCAATTGGCCGATTATTAATCTCACTGGCAAGGCATACAGATAATCAATTACTGCATAGCGCGAAGTGAAAATTGACAAGAAGGACAACACCGTGGAGAGAGCTGAGACAAGGGCAAGTCCATCTGATATGGCAAAGACTATAAAGGCTTTTTTTTTGGAGAAAATTGGGAATCCATCAACTGTGCTCCCTCCTGGAACTGTGATAGCTGCTGCAAAAACTACTGTGGCAATGAGTGACGCTGCAACCGTGCACGATGTTGCCATGCCCATCATCCATTGCCCTTCATATGCCATCAATTCCTTGTGTTCTTCAATAAATATTTGCAATGGTGTCTTCCCATCACGGTTCTTGGATTTTCTTTCTTGAGGTAGCACAAACTTCTCCACTACCTGTATTAGTTCAGTCGACCATGGAATCACAGAGTAAGCTTGATATGTTTTGGGGTACATGTTGGCGGAAAGCTAACAATCACTACAAAAAATTAAGGTTTTGGTGACTAAAATTTAGGGACAAAATTATTTTCTAGGGACCAAATATTTTTGTTTCGAAAAATGTCGTTATTATATTTTTAGCAACAAAAATTAGACATCAGTGATGAGTTATTATCTATTTGAGACCAAATTTTTTGTCTTAAAAAATAAACCATTTTGAGACCAAATTATTTTGTTCCTAAAGTCTATTTATTAGTGACATTTTCAAAATTTTGTCACTAAAAGCCTTATTTTTGACTTTCGGAACGACCTTTTAGTGACTATTTTCACGATGATAGAAATTGGTCCCTAAATGTTTTTTACAACAAAATTTTTACTTTTAAAGACCAAAATATTTGGTTTCTAAAACTTTTATATGTTGTAGCGAATTATGTACTTTAAACCCGAGTGTTGAGTTTAGCTGACCCCCGAGTTTGGTGCTTTTCGACTACTCTTTTTTGTTTTTAATTGGTTTGATCTGGGTAGCCTGGTGGGTCTTTGTCTTTCATACAAAAATCTAATTGTCCTAATGATGATTTAAGGTTTCCACTAGATTTTTACTCACCTGAATATATAATATACTGTAATCTATTTAGCTATAGTTGTACAAGGCCACTGCAAAAAATAATATCAATCCAACATGGATCATGCTTTAGATGTTTGATGTATCAGGAGCTTAAAACACAATCAGAACAAAATGAATGAATGTTCCACTCTTTTTGTCAATACAATTTCTTATGTGAAAAGAGTGGCCTCAACTGTTATCTTTGTTTGATTGAGTTTTCAAAACTTGTTTTTTACAATCTTTTACATATAAAAAAAAAAAAAAAGTTTGAAAAAAAATAATTACCAAAAAATATAATATTGAATTTTCAAAAAATTATTTCCTCTCAAAAAAAGGAAGTCATATGAAAATAATGAATGTTTTTTTTTTTTTGTTTTATAAATTTTTTACAAAACTAATTCTTAAATTAAAAAAAGAAAAAACTGCTAGGTGAAGGACGGTAGGTGGTGGTGGCTACTATTCTTGTGCCTGTATTTATGTTTGACCCAATTAACTAAAAGCAAACTTTGGAAAAATGAAGAAATATGGTACTTTCTAGGTGGATTTTTGAAAGAGATTTATTACCTTAAACCATTGTAATTCACGCTGCATTTGTAGAACTGCCCCACAAGAGAAATCCAGGCGTTGTTGGCGAGCCTTATATCCAACCAAATGGAGCATATTATTTCTATCTTTGTCTGGTAACAAAGATAATAACAATTTATATTGCCCACTTCGCTGATGCATGACCTTGAAAACTTTTTCATGACGGTACATAACTGCGAGCTGGAATGCAGTATGGTTTTCTTCATCTCTGAACGTAATTGCATCGGGAAATGAGTCTAAAATTTCTTTGACAATTTCATTCAGGGTAATGCTATAGTGTGCAACTTACACCTTACACCTTTTTGTGTTCACTTACACCTTACACTTACACCTTTTTTACCTTGCACTTACACCTTTTGTGTAAGTGGCACATGGTGTGCAACTTATACATTTCATTTATACCTTCCACTTACACTTACACCTTACACTTACACCTTTTGTGTGAGTGGCACATGGTGTGCAACCCACTTACACCTTTTGTGGGTTGCACACTTAAGAAGAAGCCTTTCATGAATCCCATACTGTGCTGCTAAAAGGAATGGCAATCTAAGTATGGAGGAAGCTTTTGCGTTGTCTAGACGTATAACTTCCCTGCATATTCTTTTGACAAGATGAATTGCTTGATGATGCATCAATTTTGTCTGACCAATTTCGTTGATTGGTGGCACTGCAATTATAATGAACTCTTTTTTTTGTCAGTCGGTAGGAGATTATTTATAAATATGAGATTATAATGTTTTGATCAAATTATGTGAGCATTTAAGTGGTTGCTTTATCTATCCTTACCTGATGTTTCAAGGACTTTCCATAGAGCGACAAGGAACTTTTGCCACACTACAAACAACAAACCAAGTCAGGTAAAATTGGTCATACATACCGAACTGCGGTTACCTATTGGGTTTTTCGAAAAATGGTTAAGAAAATCAAAATCATTGAGTTGCAAATGAGTAAAAAAAAATGATTTGAATGTGACAAATTGAGTTTGAGAGAGTCAAAAAATGCATATATCATTAGAGCAATTGATAGTGAATTTTTAAAATTCACAGCTATGACACCCAATTCCCAATGATTGATACTCCAATACTGCTTAGACTCCGCGACTAGTTCTTTTTGTAATCTCTTATTTTTAGTTAATAAAAGGGTAATTTCAAATCAGTGATTGTTTGGAAATATATTTTCAAATTAATGGTAAACTTCATAAATATCAAAAAGTAAAATTATAAACTTCCCCATGTATTTGTAAATAGTTCTTGTAGATACCTCTGGGGTGTAAATTTCCCTTAATAAAATCTTTTCTTTGCTGATCAATTTTTTTTTCTTTGATATGTGTGAAAATGTAAGTATGTATGTTTATGAATATGCTGAGAAATTTCATTAAACTGATCAACCAATGGTACAATCTTCCTCTGCCAACTCAAAATCTCAATTGAAATCTCGAGGGAGAAAGCTGTGATGAATAGAACCATAGCGAGAAATTTGAATCAATATTGGGCTAGATTTTTACCAAATCTAAGCAGTTTTTAACTTATTTCTCAAATGCATGCTGTTTTGTGAAGTGAGACAACTTCAATTAATTTATCATAATTTTTTTTTTTTGAATTGATATTTTAAAAACACAACTTCAAGAAACAAGGTGGATTCGGGTGTATGAGAACAATATCTGTCTAAAAAGGTTGCAAAATTGGTGTAAGAGAGGAGGAAGTATTCTTCACAAACCTGATATTAATTGCTTACCTCCAAAAATTGGAACACAACAGCGACTATGGTGTGGCACTTGAGATTGATCATTTCCTTGATTGGGATCTATTGATTTCAAAGGGACACCTAGAAAACAGAACACACAGACCATTCAAATAATCTATTTTTCAAAGTAAAATTTGTGCGTCTTTTAAAATAAACAATAGCTGTTAACATCATAAAAAAGAATAGCCAAAGGCTTCTCTCCCGTCCATAAGTGGACTGAGGGTGTTGTTGGCCATGGTGGATCTAGATGGAGGTCTATTTTGATTATTCAAACCGTTTAATGTGTAGGGTTTGTCGAGTATATCATTTTCGTAAAAAAATTAAGTTGATCGGACATCGATAACTAATTGATCAGATCTCATTTGTATTAATAGTTTATTTTTAAAATCATACTTATTGTTGACACAAATATGACCTAATTAAGTGGCTATCGATATTCGATTAACATATTTTTTTCGTAAGAATAATATACTCGACAAACTCTAGATGTTAAACAATTTAAATTATCAAGATAGGCTTGGAGTAGGACCTACCATAGGGCAATAACACCATTCAATCTAATTACGGACGGTACAGGAGCCAAACTAATATTTGTGATTCCGGTTTTTTTCCAAAACAATATTTTAGTAAATAATATTTTTTTATATTTTGTTACGTGTTAATAATTATTTTATTAATGGAGTTAGTGATGGTGATGTGGTATAGGTGGAGGTCACATATTAAAGTGAGACCTTTTTAATATTTGAAAATTAATTATAATTTTTAATATTTTATTTTATTTTAATTAAATTATATATTTTTTGATGCAAATTATTAAAAAAAAAAAATTGTAATATCCATTTTTTTTTTCTTTTCGTTTGATAAAATTAACTAACCCATAGATTTTGTTATGACCTAATTGATCTTAGATACGTAAGATAAGATTTTGGAAAATTTCTTTCGGCAATGGTGTTGCTAATAATATTTTACAAAAATGTATGTATTAAAAAGGGGATTTTTTTTAAGGTCCATGGTATTAAAATTTTATAGCATAAAGGACACCAAATATTTTCATAATGTCTAAGGTCCCTCAATTTGATCCAGAGAAATTTCATCCAGAGAATTTCTCTGAACTTCCTAGAGAATTTCTCTCCAGAGAAATTTCTCTCCAGAATTTCTCTGGACCTCTGAGAGAATTTCTCTCTAAAGAACTAGAATTTCTCTGGGAGGTTTCTCAATTTCTCTGGACCTCCCAAAGAACTTCTCAGAGAAAATTTACACAATGGCCAAAATCCCAAAGAATTTCTCTAGATAGAAATTTTCTCCAAAGAAAATGAATGAAGAATTTCTTTGGATCACTTTAAGCCAGAGAAATTCTCTAGAGAAATTCTCTCAAAATCAATGAAATTCCCAAAAAAACATTTCCAGAGAAATTCTCTCTAACCTAGAGAAATTTCATTTTCTGTGATTTGCAATGGTGGGTCTTTACTTATCTCTCAGACTATTTAAGAAAAAATAAAATGCCAAGACAATTCAAGATCTTGAAAGTATGTTCTTATTAGTAAAGGTCTCTTTCCCCTTGTTTGTTTCCAGAGTAATTATTACAGGACAAACAAAAGTATGCACCATGAATTGGAGCACGGGCATGCACAATGCACATAGTTTTCTTTTTAGTTAGAGAAATTCAAGTACAGAGAAATTTACTTTTAGAGAAATTTTCTCCAACCCAGAGAAATTTCATTTCTGTGATTTCCAATGGCAGGTCTCTCTACTTATCTCTCACACCCACTTGGCAATCAGCCATGTATATATATATATATATAGAGAGAGAGAGAGAGAGAGAGAGAGCAAACCAGGGGATGAGAGCTTTTGTGGATGACATGGGAGTCTTTGTTGATCACCATTTTTTCCTTTTCATCACCATGAAACTTTGCTGCCATCATCTTTCAACTTTCAACAAAACTGAGTTATACTTGTGACCGCCACAATTCTGATTTGTTGGGCTTAAAAAGGACTTATCATCATCAACTTTGATGCTCTTCATTTCATAACTATTTGTATTGTTTCTAGGTTAAGATTATGAAGTTTCATTCTTTTCAGATGATCGCGAGGAAGATGAGAGACCAGTGAGCCTCTGCACCAGGGCCATGAATAGCTTAGATCGTTTGTTAAGGGGGCCATGTTTGTCCTCCAAAGGGTTTTCCACCTCTAGCTTCACCGACACCATTTTCATGCTCTAAGATTCCGATTCCGACGAAGATTTCCCAGAATTCATCAACTGAACCATCAATATCTCTTGATCAGCTGCGAATTTGACCCCAAAGACCTCCAAAAACAAAAATTCGAAGGAAAAGCGAGTTGATTAGAAGAATCTAAGAGAAAGAAACCCTAGAAATCGAAGCCCAACAAGCCTTTATGGAACTGACAGAAAGAGAGAGAGGGCTCACTGAACTATATAAATTGATCTCACGCTCTTCGGGAAGCAGCTCACTGAGGGACCTTAGACATCATACCATAATATTGTGGATCTCTTACATTACTAAAAGTGGAAGATGGACCTTAGACTAATTTTTCCTATTAAAAAAGGATCCAGATATATATTATAAGCAAATAGGTAGTTAGATGTTTGAGGCTTGAAATGCAATCCTTTTTTTTTTCTCATTTTTTAAATTTTTATAATTTTCAAAATACACATGTCATCTTACAATTGATCTAAAATCCAATTTAGTATATTAAATAATATAACAATAGTTATGGAATTACAATTACTTAATACCATAATAGAATCAATAATTAAGGAAATGGAAAAGACTTAATTCAAAAGACTTTCCAATTTCTCTTAGTTTTTTTGAATTTTAAAATTTTCAAAATACACGTGTTATCTTACAATTGGTCTAAAAAGTAATTTAGCTAAATTAAAATAATATTTAAATGCTCCTAATGAATTCCAATAATATAACAATAGTTATGGAATTACAATCACTTACCACCATAATATAATCAATAATTATGAAAATGACAAAGACTTAATTCAGAAGATTTTTCATTACCTTCATTGCTCACATGTTTTTCCTCCACCTGCTATTCCTATAATAATAATTCTATGGGAGTTAATTCTGTAATAATAGTCTTTTATTATTCTTTTTCATTTAAACTCTTCTTTGATCTTTGAGAGGTAATTATTGATGAACTTTTGTGTATGAACTTCTGTTTTTTGTGATGTTAAATTCATAACGCATTTATTACGTTAATTAGATTTATACCATTCGCTATTAAAACTTATTAATACATATCATTTTTTTTTATGATTAATTTTTCTTTACTATTTTCGTCACAATTATGCCCTCATTATATATTTTTTTTTACTAAATTATTTTTTTAATTTTTTGAAGAATGGATCAAATCCGCATTTATGGATGGAATGAGAAAACGAAATTAGCATAGTTGGCATGGAGAGACATTTGTTTCTTTGGCGCAATCGTAGACAGGAGAATCTATTAACAAGAGACCAACTCATACACTTCTCTTGTAACATATGTATTTAAGTTGTATTTGGTTAGGGGATTTGGGGAGGGATTTGGAAAAGGAAATGAAAAATATAGGTAAAATATGAATAAAATACACTTACATTTCACATAATCTTACATACATTTTCCTTATCTTTTTCTAAGGTGGTGTTTGGTAGAGTTTTGTAAATGTGATTTGAGAGTATGAGTTGTATTTTGAGTTTGTGTGTTGTGAAATTATGATTTGAGTGTAGAAAATTTGTTTGGTAAAGAGTTTTGAAAATAGTTTTGGAAAAGAGGTTTGATTTGAGTGGGGAATTGTTGATGTGACATTTGATATGTGATACAAAAATTTACAACTCATAACTAAACATACAATTCAAAATTATTTTAAAGCACATAAAAAATTCAGAAAATATTTTTTTCGATTATAAATTAATTAACATATCAATTGTAAAAAAAAAAAAAAAAAAAAAAAAAAAAAAAAAATTTTGTCAGCCGGCCGGTCAACCGGCCGGACATCCGGCCGGACGACCCTAACGGTAAAAAACATTACAGACAACGCGCAGAACAGACGTAAAACAGACGCAGAAAAACAGAGCTTTCGGCAGAGTTTTGGAAAACTAATTTCAAAACTCCTACCAAACACCATGCTGAAACTAACATGTTGAAAACGATTTCTAGAATCGTTCCAAACAGAGCCTAAATCTCTCTCTAAAATTTTCAACTAAACATAACATTAGAGTTGATTGGTCTGAAGAATGCTTGCATCTTTTTAAAGGAGCTTCAACAATTCGTAAGCTTCATAGTATGCATGTGTGAAATATTGTTTTTTTTTTTTTTTTACTTTTATTTATTTATTTATTTTTTAACTTAACAAAATAAATTCATTTATTTTTGTTTAGTAACTTTATGTTTGACAACAATTGCAGGACTTTGACCGAATGAATTGATTGGGATGATATCTCATCATCAAATTCATTGTCCTGTTACTTTTATTCTAATTGGATGGAAAATCAGTGTAAATTTAACTACATTATTATCCAGATTGATCCATATTTAATTTTGAAATAATTTTAATATTTTAATTTGTTAATTATTTATTATTGCATTGTCAATATTTCGTATTATCTTAAATTTCTTTTGTCCTTATGTACTACACAATGATTTTTATTTTATTTTGTGACAATATAAAAAAAATATTAATAATATAAATGTATCAACTATTGAGTTGATTCATTGAGTGGCTCATTGAGTCAACTCAGTGGATTGGCTTAGATTCTATAAGGCTTGTGAGTTGGCAAGTTGCACTTCTAGAATCTTGTTAGATACATTGCACTGTTGTTCTGCAGATGCAACTTGCAAACAAGTTGGCAAGTTGAAGCCTTGGAAAAGTACTCTTTTGTCCCCAAATTTTGGTGTATAAATAGGGAGTGCAAGTAGTGTACAAGAGCAGAGCATCTAAGAGCAAGCAAGTGTAAGCAAAGTGTGAGTGAGTGTAAGTGAGTGTGAGTTGAGTTTGAGAGTCTTCTTCTCCTCCATTGTTGTACTTGTTTGTTCTCTTGAAATTAGTGAAATTCACTCTCGTGGAAGTAGGCGATTTGCCGAACTATGTAAAACTTGTATGGTTGCTTGTTTTGGGTTTGTTTCTAGGCCTTGGACACAACAAACTAGTATCAGAGCACCTACGTTGGAAAATGAAGCTTCGAAGCTTTGTTTTTCAAATCTTCCCAGAAACCAACTTTGTCTGACCAAACTTTTAAATACACCAAACTGATCCTTTCATCACCAGAAGTCCAACTGTGTAAAGATCGAAGTCATTCGCCATCGGATGCGCCCTTACGTACTGCCTGGAGTTTGGTGCGTGGTCTCACTCTCAGACACGTGCTTTACGCATCTTCCTCCTCAGTTTGGCTCTTAATATCGTCAGCTTGATGTCAGCGTGTCACAACACTATTGTTCGAAAGCCAAGCTTAACAATCGATCAGAGAAGTCGAGCTCAAAGCCGATCAACGAGCCACCAAGTTCAACGCCACATCATCAGCCGTATTGGTCAAAATGTCAATGCCGCGTCAGTACCCGATCAAGCCCGGTGTGCCACATGTTAGATACGTGTCAGCCATGTTATTTGCCACGTCAAGCGACATGTCGCTGCCACGATATCGACACGTCAGCACCTGATGAGAATCGGTGTGCCATGTGTTAGCCACATCAGCATCTTTGCCATGTCAACAACACGGTCATCAGTAAAGGTATATTCTGTTTTGGACAGAATATTCCATCTCTTTAATGGAATATTCCTTTTCTCTAATAGAATATTCCACAAAATTGTTTTCGGTCAATTTTCGAGCCAATTTTGAGCTATTTTGACACAAGAAGACTTGTTTCTAGCTAAATCGATCGTTTTGGACACAACTGTGGACTTTGTTTTTTGAGATTCAGACCTAAAGTTTGTGTGAAGACTTTGATAGCTTAGAAAGCTGTGTTTCGGGAATTTCAAGCGTCTATCATTGCTTATGGTGGAGATTAGGAGAGTTCTAATGGTAGAAGGTTCAACACCAAAGACAATCGAGTCTTTAAGTAGCTTTAGGCGAAGGACAATCGTGTTTGAGGTGGAGAAATTTGATGGAGCTAACAACTTCGACATATGGCAATGCGAAGTTATGGATGTGCTCTGCCAGCAAGAACTCGACATTGCTTTAGAAGACAGACTGATTGATATGGGTGATAAGGAATGGGCACTAATCAATCGCTAAGCTTGTGGCACCATCTGATTGCACCTAGCCAAAGAACAGAAATACTTCATCATGAGAGAAATTTCTACAAAGGAATTATGGGAGAAACTGGAAGAGAAATACATGATGAAGAGTGTAGAGAATCGACTCTACTTAAAGAAGCATTTCTTCCGTTTCCAGTACAAAAGAGGTACTTCAATGATAGAACATCTAGATGGCTTCAATAAAATTCTTGCCGATTTATGGAACCTAGATGTTGAAATTGAAGATGAAGATAAAACGCTGTTGTTATTAAATTTCTCGCCTGACATGTATGATCACTTGACAACCACATTACTGTATGGAAAGGAGAAAATCAATTTTGTGGAAGTTTCAAATGCCTTAGTTAATAATGAGTACAAGAAGAAGTATAAAGAGACTTGCAGTGACACTTCTAGTGAAGCTTTGACAGTAAGGGGTAGACCCCGTTCGAAGTCAACAGGAGCTTCAACTGATAGATTTGATCCTGCGAAGGATCAGTGTGTCTATTGTCACAAGAAGGGGCATTGGAAGAAGGATTGTCAAGCTTGAAGAAGAAAGAAAATGATGATTCCAATTCCAACGTAGCACATGATGATTATGATCATTTTGAATTTTAGGTGGCCTTTGGTCACTTGTTTGATCGTGGAAGATTCACATTTGTTGATTTGGAGAAGATCATGTGACAATCTATTTCAGATCTTGGTGGAGCTTTGGCATCATTTTGGAGCTTCTTGGAGGCATTTTTTTTGGGCGGTCTTCCCTAGATCCTTGGCAACTTCTTTGAAGTCTTGTTTTTGACTTATGACCATTTCTTCTTCTCGTGGATTCACATCATTTGCATTGTTCTTTTGCTCCATAATCGAAGACACCAATAGTGGCTGTTGAAGATTGGAGAGAAGATTGTTGAGAAACTTGAAGATGATAATTCTGATTCTCATCATTGCGGAAGGAAAGCTTTATTTGTTTGTAGCCTTCTTGTTTTATTTTGATCGGTTTCTCAATCTGCGGTTGGATTTGGAGGAGATAGATCATTTGTAGACTCAGTGGAATCAATTTGGAATTTGAAGTTGGAATTTCAAATTTGCTTAGAAGGAGAATTTGAAGCCTCCCATTGTTTTGGATTAGTCTCCTCAGCATCAGATCAAGCGGTTTGCACATCATGGTTTGTTTGAAATTGTCGAAGATAACTTGTTTGGAGTTTGGAACTTGGCACCATGACAGCATTTGGAATTTGGTTCCTTATTGCAGAATAATTTGAATAACTGGTTCTATTCATTCTGCAATTTGCCTTGGATTGGCTCGATGCATCTCAGGCATTTGCTTGGTTCATTTGGCATTTGTTTTGTGCTCACTCTGAAGCACTTGTTTAGATTAGTATCTTGCTAAGGTGGAGTTTTGTTCAAGTTTGCGTGACTTGATTGTTTTTGGTATAAAAGTTGGAGAATCTTCGCCAAGGTGGAGATTTGTTGAGTTGATTCATTGAGTGGCTCATTGAGTTAACTCAGTGGGTTGGCTCAGATTCTAAAAGGTTTGCAAGTTGGCAAGTTGCACTTATAGAATCTTGCTAGATACATTGCACTGTTGTTCTGTAGATGCAACTAGCAAGCAAGTTGGCAAGTTGAAGCTTTGGAAAAGTACTTTTTTTGTCCCCAAATTTCGGGTGTAAGTAGTGTACAAGTGCAGAGCAAGTAAAAGCGTCTAAGAGCAAGCGACTGTAAGCAAAGTGAGTGTGAGTTGAGTTTGAGAGTCTCCTCTTCCTTCTCCATTGTTGTATTTGTTTGTTCTCTTGAAATTATTGAAATTCGCTCCTGTAGACATAAGCGATTTGTTGAATCACGTAAAACTTGCGTGGTTCTTGTTTGATTGCTTGTTTTGTGTTTGTTTCTGGACCTTAGGTACAACATTAACTGTGCATAGTACGGGAATTACGCTAGTTTATATATAATATAAATCAATTGTCAGTTAGTGTATTTTTCTAACCTACTATTTGTATAAATTCTCTTAGAATTTTTAATTCAAAGAATAAAATCCATATGTTTCAAGAAAGACCTTCAAGATTAAAAATCCATATTTTAACATTTTAAAATTAAAAGAGAGAGAAAAGAACAAATTGTAGTTTGAGAAGTGAATGAAATGATACTATAAAAAGAAAAATTGTTGACTTGACTAAAAACAAATATAGCAATTAAAAAGTTTGATAGCAAAGTGTGAGGAATCAATGCTTCAGTTTTAAAAAGTTACTACACTGATCGGAAGGCCTTTCAATTAATTATGTTACATACATATTATATGGAGTGATTGAAACTGTAAAAAGAAAAATTGTTGACTTGACTAAAAATAAATGTATCAATTAAAAATTTTAGTAGCAAAGTCAGAGGAATCAATGCTCCAGTTTTAAAAAAGGCTGGGGCCTGCCTTCAGTCCATCATCTAGACTAGAGGGTCCAGTTCGATTTATTGAGCTTATTTTTGGGTCATTTTTTAATAATTTAAATCATTCATATTTTAGAATTTGTTGCGTACATTATTTTTTTTTATAAAAAATCACGTTGATCAGATAACGGATACTATGTATTTGGATCACTTTTTTATGAACCGATAATTTTCTGACCGTCCATTTGTTTCCAGACAAAAGTAATTTGAATACATAGTATCCGTTATCCGATCGACGTGATATTTTACAGCAATAATGTACTAAACAAATTCTAAAATGTGACGGTTTTGATTATCAAAAAAGAATTCAAAAGTGAGTCCAATGGACCGAACTAGATCGGACTGTCCCAAATTTAAATTGGAGACAATCCGGACCCTTTAAAAAATTACACTGCGTTGATGGGAAAGCCTTTCAATTAATTATGCTACATACATATTATTATATGGAGTGAAACTTGTGTTGGGATTGGGGTTGGTGTTGTGGTTCGTGGCACAGTAATCATGCTGTGAGTATGTTTCAAGTCTTTTTTTCATAATTTGAATTGTTTATATTGTATAATTTATTCAGTATATTATTCATAAAAAAAAATTAAATTAATTAGACATATGTAACTCTATGATTAACCTTAATTATGTTTAAAAAATTATTAAAATTATACCAACCGTATGGGATTACAAATGTCCAATTAATCTAATTATATATATATAATTTCTTCGCAAACCTTATAATGTAAACTGTTCGGATCCCGACGAATTTCACAACAACCAAGTTTGGCATCTCTAAAAAAATCCAAAAAGTCAAAAAGTTACTAAAAAAGTTAAAAAGTTATCACTATTCACAAAGTAAAAATATAAAAAATTAATTTATTACATATTTTAATACAAAGACGTGACTAGTGCTGAGAATTGATGGAAAGGCTGTCAAAGGGGAAAAAAAATTAGGTATATATATTTATTAAATTGGAGGGTAATGTTGGGCCAGTGGGGGCCCACCACGAGTCCCGTTTTGATAATCCGAACCGTTCAATATGTAGAACTCGTCGAGTATTATATGCATGTAAAAAATCACGTTAATCGGATATGGATAGCTACATGATTAAAGCAGCTTTGTATAAACAATAGATGGTGTTATAGTTAACGGTTGACAAAAAACTAACACGATCAGATAGCTATCGATATCTGATCAACGTGATTTATTACAAGCATATAGTACTTGACGAGTTCTACATATTGAACGGTTCTGATTAGCAAAACGGGACCCGTGGTGGGCCCACACGAGCCGAACAACACCGTCAAATTCAAGCCCGAAAAGGAGACAACCATTTTCCATCTCCTAATAGCCGACTACACTGCCTAGGTACTGTACGGGCTAGTCAATCACTTCTCCTATACACTTATTTATATAATTTTTTAACACACATTTTTTCATGAAAAGTCAAAAAGTTAACCGAAATATCCATATTTTTTTTTTCAACTTTTTGATTCAAAAAGACAAAAAATACACTTATTTAGGACACCCTAAACAACCCTGACAGAAGGCACAACACCTATTCCAAGTCCACCTTACGTCAACGAAAGAAAAATGGGGTCTTCTTCAAGTTGGATGCCATTATTTGGGAAAATGGGGTCTTCTTCAAGTTGGATGCCATTATTTGGGGCCCAAGGCAATGACTTTGCATTTGCGCCAGCCCTGGTCACGTTGATAGTGGTGGTAGTGGTCGTGGTGTTGGTGGTGGTGGGGTGATAGTTTTAGGGACAGATCCAAAATTATGACTTTGGAGGGTTACTCTATACTTTAAAAATTGAGGAGGCTACTCTATATAATTTTGAACTTATTTAAAAAAAATTTGGGAGTGTGAACTCCTATAATTTTAAATTATTTTAAAATTTTTAGTATAATATATGATATTTTTCAAATTTTTGAGGGTGCGGCCGCCCCCCTAGCATCGATATCTGATCAACGTGATTTATTACAAGCATATAGTACTTGATGAGTTCTACATATTGAACGGTTCTGATTAGCAAAACGGGACCCATGGTGGGCCCACACGAGCTGAACAACACTGTCAAATTCAAGCCCGAAAAGGAGGCAACCATTTTCCATCTCCTAACAGCCGACTACACTGCCTAGGTACTGCACGGGCTAGTCAATCACTTCTCCTATACACTTATTTATATAATTTTTTAATACACATTTTTTCATAAAAAGTCAAAAAGTTAACTCAAACATCCATATTTTTTTTTTCAACTTTTTGATTCAAAAAGACAAAAAATACACTTATTTAGGACACTCCAAACAACCCTGACAGAAGGCACAACACCTATTCCAAGTCCACCTTACGTCAACGAAAGAAAAATGGGGTCTTCTTCAAGTTGGATGCCATTATTTGGGAAAATGGGGTCTTCTTCAAGTTGGATGCCATTATTTGGGGCCCAAGGCAATGACTTTGCATTTGCGCCAGCCCTGGTCACGTTGATAGTGGTGGTAGTGGTCGTGGTCGTGGTGTTGGTGGGGTGATAGTTTTAGGGAGAGATCTAAGATTATGACTTTGGAGGGTTACTCTATACTTTAAAAATTGAGGAGGCTACTCTATATAATTTTGAACTTACTTAAAAAAAATTTGGGAGTGTGAACTCCTATAATTTTAAATTATTTTAAAATTTTTAGTATAATATATGATATTTTTCAAATTTTTGAGGGTGCGGCCGCCCCCCTAGCCCCCTCCCCCCCCTAGATCCATCATTGGGTAGTCCTAATAGCGATGGTAAGGTGGTGGTTAGGTGATATTGAAGGTCGTGGTCACGGTGATGATGGTGGTAGTGTTGGTTGTGGTGTGGTGGGGTGGAGGTGGTAAAGTGGTAGAGATGGTGGTGTTGGTTATAGTGTGGAGATGGTAATGAAGTTGTAGTGTTAGTATACAAAGTATAGTGGTATTGAAAAGATTTTATTTTAGAATTTTTTTTTTATCTTTTAAAAGTAAAAAATATTTCAGTCCAAATAAATTATGTTTTTCGTTGATTTTCGTTTCTTATTGTATCATTCGCTAGAAAATATTTTTTTGCTCAAATAAATTAGCCTAAATGTAATAAAGATTTGGGAACCTTTGATTCTCTCCATTACATTTTCAATGACCATAAATTTGGAAAGCAAATTTATCATTATTCCAAATTAAAGAAAAGTCATTTTCATAACCATTGAATTATGTGGTGGAGAACTTTCATTGTAATTGAGAGGATAACAATCCAACCCGATTTTGTCCAATAACAATTACCATTACTACCTCCCACGAGAAAAATAAATAAATAAAAATTAAAGAAAAAAAGGGAGAGAGAGAGAGAGAGAGAGAGAGAGAGAAAGAGATGGGTAAAGAAACTAACGAGTATAGATGAAGCACTTCCAGATGTTGAAGCATGTACCGCTTGGGAAAGCAGAATGCTCATGAGCCAGCACTTCTAGAGGAGAAAAATCGTTCCATGCCAGCTTAGGGTTGTGGTTGAGAAGGGCCAAAGCCACGTCTAATAGCACATCAATTATACAGATCCGATATTAATCAATAATAATATTACTTATACAGAAACAAAATACATAATCATTAACAAAAAAATTACATATAATTTAGATTCATTCTAGTAGAGACATACGCACAATTTGTGTTTCAGAACAAGTAACATAATACATTAATCAAAATATTGATTTCATGTTCTTAATTTTTTGATCAAATGACTATTTCATGGAGATCACAGACAATAATCACGAAGTCATGCTCAGCTCATGTGAGTTGCAATTTAATTCAACAACCCTTTTGTTTGTTTAGGAGAAAATATAAACAAATAAAACCAATATACTAAAAGGACATTTTTAGGATGTGTTCGCCCAAAACAAACGGAGGGAAAGTATTGCTAATACTCACCACAGAATCCAACATTTATGGCAAAACGCATGAGCGTGGCGCCTGCTTCGCCTTCATAAAGTTTTGATTCCTCGTCATCTCTGGTGACAGACAGCAAGAACAGAGTCATCTTCCTCTGACCATGCATGGCAGCCAAGTGGAGAGGCAGAAAGCCATCTTCGTTCCAGATATTAGGCAAGTCTGTGTTTTTCTCCACAATCAACATGGCTTCAGTAATATTGCCAAGCACTGCAACTGCATGAAGTGCTGTATTGCCAAAGTAGTCAGTCAAAGCCAGTGCCTCCGGCTGCATCAACTCCACTATTTTCCTGACAAACAGGATCCCCCGCTTTTCCTTAACTGCCACGAGAAGAGGCGTCTCCGAGAGGGCGGTGAGACGGGCTGTGATCGCATTGGGGTCATTTTCAAAAACATTTTTGGCATTTTCCCAGTTGCCTTGGAGTATGGCTTTGAGGAGTGGCAGGTAACAACTTATGTCCCTCTCTGCTGCTGCTAAAAATTAACAAGAACAAAATAACAGTGATTATTTTCTTTCTTTATTTTTTTGGGGAGCTTTTGATTTTGGGGTCATGAGTGTTGTGATCTTACCAGGGATGTCGAGACCACAATAAGGGATATTAGTGCTATTCATCCGTGATTGTGTTGTTGAAGGCAAAGCCATCCCTGATGGAACAAAGACAGACCACAGGCTCTCTGTTTTGAGCAAATCAAAATCCAGTTTTCATCGGTTTTAGCATAACACTTAAAGGCCCGCCTTTGCTGACTTTTCTTCCCTGTAGCATCTTTGAATTGTTCAATTCATTAGATGTTAATTAATTTAATTATCTCATATTAACTCTTCTTAACAAAAAACAAAATGATTGACTTTTAAGTTCTCTACTCACTCTCTCTCTCTCTCTCTCTCTATAAGAAACCCACATATTGTTTTCAAAACTAAAACTGCATCAAGATTGCAGCAATGGTTAAGCAAGGAATTTTTCATTCACGTTATGCCAATCTTTTACATACTTAATTTATCATTTTGGTTTTAAAATTGCTATTGGATGACAACATTTTCGTGAATTTCATTTATTGTTGGTAGTCTAGGTCCTTGTCTCTATACTTGGAAAAGAAGCAAGAAATATGCATATTTATGAACGAGAAGGATCCCTTCACTCTAAAAGCTGGACTGAAGGTAGGGGTGTAATTTTGACCCGGCCCGGCTCATGTCAGGCCTTGCGGACTCCCATAAAAAATGGGGTCGGGTCGGACAAGAAAACTATGCCTAGGCCCAAGCCCAGGCCTAGGGGTATTCGGGCTTTGGGCGGGCCGCTGGACCTGGGCTTGGGCTGGCCTAAACAAATTTTTAAATTTTTTTATATTTTTTCCACTAAAATTTTATTGTTTTCCATTAAAAATAACACTAGGCCTCGGGCCAAGCTTTTGAGTGGGCCTTGAACGGGCCGATGGCTGGGCTAGGCTTCAAAATTATGGCCCAGGCCCTGGCCCTGGCCCAAGGCCTCGGGCTGGGCTTGGACAAGGGCCTAAACAGACCTAAATGGGTCGAGCCCACCTCGAGCCGTGGGCGAGCTTCGGTCGCTCACGGGTCAGGGGCCATTTTTACACTCCTAACTGAAGGGCATTATTTGGCTCCATGGGGCCCAACACAGACCTTGTTTTAAAAATTTATATTGCTCATTTTGTTAGACACTTCTTAGGATACATTCATACAAAAAATTAGGTCGATATGATAATTGTAACTTATTCAATTTATTACGTTTGTCACTAAAAAAAATATGGTTTATTTTTTAAACCGCAATTGTTATACTCTTTTTTTTTTAGAAACGCGATAAATTGAAGAGTGAATTGGTGATAAATCCAATTTAAGGAAGGTATAAGGCATTAGGTCTGGTGAATTTTTTTTATTGGTAAGAGGTCCACTTTTTGTGAAATAATTTGGTGAGAAGTCATTTTGTTATTTTAGGAGGACATTTTGTTTCCAATTTTACTTTTTAATTTATCTATTGACTTTTTTTTTATCTGTTGAATTTTCGTTGACTATCTATTCAAATTTATATCTTTCTGTTCAAATTATTTTCTATCTGTTTAAATTTGTTTGACTATCTGTTCAAATTTTTTTTGTCTATTTGTTCAAATTTATGTCTATCTATTGAATTTTTTTTCCTCATCTATTTAATTGTTTCCCTTTATCTGTTCAAATATCTATCCAAATTTTATTATATGTTCTTTTTTCCTATATGTTGAAATACCAAACCCCTATCTATTCAAATCTTTCTTTTCTCTCTCACTCTCTCAATCTATTAAATTTGTATCTATCTATTGAAATAATCTATTCAAAAAATCCATCGGTTGAAATTCACAAATCTATCTGTTTAAATTTTTATTTTATTTATTGAAACAATAATTTTATTTTAATTTTTTTGATCTCTCTATAAATTATTTCAATTATAGATCTGTTCAATAACAATAATAACAAAAACAAAAAATCCCAGATCAAGATCATTATCTGTTGAAATACTTTACCCAACAATAATAAAATTGAATGATCTGTTAAAATTTTTAAATAGATTTGCACATTGAAACAGGTAAAACATTTGACCTAAAAAAAATAGATAAAATAGAACAGATGTATATATATATATATATATAGAGAGAGAGAGAGAGAGAGAATCAGAGAGATATAGAGATGGATGGGGTAGATCTGAGGGTTGTGAAACCCTAAGATGAGGAGTGAGAGAGAACATATCTACTCCAAATCTACTCGAAAGAGAACAAATCCCTATAAAAGGAAATCTTAAGTTCTCCAGAATCTGAAGCTCGTTTTGAAACTCTCTCTTTGTTTGCAATGAAGACGTATCGAGCATTTTCATAGCTACAAGCTTTATATCTGGGAGAATTCCACGAATGACCAAAAAGAATGGGAAAGACAATACATATAAGACCAACCAAGCCAAATAATAAATAATTTAGCAGAAACAACATTAGAAAATGTAATGCCTATCACTGCAAGAAAAGAACAAATCATTAACAACCATTTGACTCAATTTCTCAAACTAGTAAAAAGCTATAAAAAAAATCAGAGAGAATTGAGAGAGAGAGAGAGAGAGAACAAAACGAATACCCAGAAAAAAGAAGAACATGAAGTCCTTGCCGTCCGATCACTACCACTGGTGGGCTTAGGTTCAGAATTTGACGTCAAATCAACCACCGTCACCGGTGGTGAAGGAAAGCTCTTTATGAAGGAGTCTAGCTCTAGACTCATCATGTATAGATCTGAGCCTCTTAACTTCTGGCAAGTCAAATATCTGTGTGTGTGTGTGTGTGAGAGAGAGAGAGAGAGAGAGAGAGAGAGAGAGGGAAGCTCATAAGACTTAAAGAGATGGATGAGGTGTTTTGAGTGTGGTGAGGAGATCGCAGCAATAGAGGAAGTTGCAGCAACGGCGGCGAAGGAGGTGGTGGTGAAGTGATGAGATCGAATGTGAGAGAGAGAGAGAGAGAGAGAGAGAGAGAGAGAGAGAGAGAGAGAGAGAGAGAGAGAGAGAGAGAGATAGGTTTGGCTTGGAAATGAACCGATATAATATATATATATATATATAAGGGTAGTTTGGTCATTTTGATAGAACCTTTTCCTTATGGACATAATGTTTTGGCGCCTGGACTTTTGGACAAAAAAAATATAGTTTTGGACTTTTGAACCAAGCGACCTAAATTGAATAGGTTACGATTATCAAATTGACTTAATTTTTTGTGTGAATGAAATATGTGAAATTCCTAACAAAATGAACAATTTGTGAAAAATCTAGATTGTCCCGTGATAATGTGATTATTGATATAGGCAATCCAATAAAAATTATGCAAGCATAACCTATATAGCGAGAGAGTAAAGAAAAACACAACCACGACACCAAGAATTTTTACTTGGAAAAATCGCAATTGGAATTCACTAACTTGTGATTAAAAAACCACGAGCCCTTGATCAGACAAATAATCTACTATGAAATAAAAGTAGTACAACATATATCTTACAAAAGGCCAATTTAGGCACACTTGTTTTGCTTAATCTACAAGTAGCTTTACATCCTCTTTCACTGGTTATCCACTTCTGCTATTGAATCCACAATAACGGTGTCGAATCCACGACGCCAATGACTCCAGAATCCACCGAAGCTTACAATCTTGGAATCCACCAAGAAGATTCACTTTTGAAAGGTGTAAAGAACTTCTACAACTTGATGATGAACTTGAAACACCTAAGAGCTAATGAATCATCAAGAAAAGAAGAGAGAATAATACATTGTTTCCTCACTACAAACTCTCTCTCAAAAAATGCCTCTCTCTTATAAAAATCTCTCTTTCTAAATAAAACAATATGAAAAATGAGTTCTAGAGAGATGTGGAGTGATCTAGAGTAGATTTTCAAACTATTCTACAAAGCAATCTTTAAATAGACTTGAGGCAGAGCACAATCACGGGCGCGGTCAAGATAGTTACGATTGTGTCGTCGCGTGCACAGAGACAAATGCTAAGAAGATACTGGGAGCATGTTTTGATCGCAAGCAACATCGCGGCTTATTCATGAACGCGATTTATACACATCATGGGCGCGATGCTCTTTTGTTCGCGGGCATGATGGTCATGATGACCAGCTATTGTAGCCTTTTTTGCTCTATTTTTTGTCAACTATTTTGGCCCATGCTTTATCCATTCTACAGCTCCAACAAATAGCCACTTTTAGCCCTTTTTTAGCCCCTGTTTCATCAAATCTTGAACCATGCTTTGGCCAATCAATCCTAGACAAACAACCCTATATTTTCCTCAATTCTACAACAAACAAATAGCCACCTTAAGTCCAATTTTTCACACAAGCTTGTCATAATAACCTACCAACAAGATTCACTAAATGGATTTGTACAATATCTCTTGATATTTTTTGAGCCATTCAATAGCCACAAACTTTTCTTTTGTCTTCTAACCAATCCTTCACAAAATCTGACAAGCACTTTACAACCATCATGAATGATGTTAATTTATAAAATCAAGAAGATAATGAACAAGATCCAAACAACAATATTGTGAAGAATAACCAAAATAAGAGAAAGAGAAAATTAAAAAAAAAAAACTTTGGAACGGAATTGCCAAAATATATTACAATGAAACATGATTAGGATTAAAAATCCTAACAATCTCACCCTTTGGCAATTCCGTGACAAAGCCCAATATCTTGCACACAAATTGTTAGTCCAAGGAGCACAATATATCACAAGATATAATATATAGCGATCCCGGGTTTTACCCCTTGCACGCAGTGATCCGGACTTGTTTCCGTGGATGTTAGTAGTTGCTTATATCTTGTTTACATCCTTTCGTACTTTGTATTTGAGTTATAGGACGTGTTGGGCAGGTTTGTTACAGGTTGGTTGAGCTTAGAAACCAAGAGTAGTTGCCCAGGTTTTTACCTTCACGCTCGAGCGGAGCTTTTGACGCTCGAGCGGGCCCTCCTTTGTTGCTTCTACGCTCGAGCAGGAGTTCTGACGCTCGAGCGTGTTTTTCCATCTCCCAGTATTTCTTCTGCAGTGTTGGATACTCGAGCGGGCGTTTTGACGCTCGAGCGTGAGTTTGTGTGTGACGCTCGAGCGGGGAGTTTTACGCTCGAGCGGGGGACCTGGTTCATCAAAAAGTTCTGCAACTGTGTATCCGACGCTCGAGCGGAATTTTTGACGCTCGAGCGGAAGTCTGTGAGTGACGCTCGAGCGGGGGTTTCCACGCTCGAGCGGGGCGACTCTTATTTAAAAGCCGAGATCCGACTTTTGGACCACTTTTTCACATCCTTTTCTCTCTTTTACTTTTTCAAAACTCCATTGTTGAGCACCTCACTCTAAAACCTAACTTCTCTCTTAGGATTGATCTAGCTAGAGTGATTTCCTCACCTTGGGCCTTTGTAGAAGTTGTGTGGATCGTCAAGGGCTATCTTCTAATCTGAAAATTTTGGGATTTGGAGCATCTTCATTTTCGTCATCTTCTTCCCTTGGGCTCCGACTTTGAGGTAGGGATTCCTACTCACTCTTATGGTCTTTGACATAGATTTTTGGTTGTTTTGATGAAGTGTTGAAGTTGGGAAAATTTTGGGACTTAGGGTTTCAAAATGTTAAAAATGGGGTTTTGTTATTTTGATTCTAAAAGGTGCATGTTGAGCTTCAAAATAATGACATTGTCGTTGGTTGTTGATATTTAGACCATTGGGTCAATATTGGGAAATGGGGTACAAAACCCTAATTTGTTGTGTAAATTAATTGGCATAATTAATTTGAAAAGTTGTGGGTTTATGGAATTGAGTTGGAAATAATGAAATTGACTCGTTAGATTGCGAAATGGTGGAGTTGGATTATTTAATCACTCACTTTGATAACATTGATATTTTATCTGTTGGAGCTTTTGTCATCTGTTTAGAAATAATTGCTTGGGCTACCGGTGGAGGGTAGTTTTGATTGTTGTAGACAATGCATGATGATTAGGCAAACTAAAACTAATCGATTGAGTATGCTATCGAATGTAGCGACGAGAATAATACATTAACTTTATGTATTGATTGATTGTATATGATCTATGTTTACATACATGTGTTGTGTGGGAGGAGATATGGGATGTACTCCACGGTTTAGGGGAAGATAGGGGATGGACCTCTAAACCGGATGTGTGTGTGACATTGATACAGCACTACAATGTGTATCAAGTGTTGATTATGGAAGTGTTTGAATTGATTTGATATAGCACTAAAATGTATATCGTTATCAATCGTGAAGTATAGAAGTGATTCTATGTTATGATGATACGACACTAAAATGTGTATCTTCCGTAAAGAGTGGATATGGCTAATATGCATATTTAAAATAAAATGGGAAAAACGTTTATCATGAGTCACGGTCTCATGTGAGTTATTGGCCAGGTTCTGAGCCGTTGTTGTAAATTGTGAATTTGGTAAGAAATGGAAAATGGAATGAAACATGGACATAGTGGTCATGTAATGGAAATGGATTATGAATTGATTTATGGGAATTAAACATTTATCAATTGCTGATGTCTTAGTCATTGCTCATACTGTGTTTAGCATATCTCTACTGGGCATTGGCTCACCCTATATGGGATACCATTTTCAGGTACAGGTAGCATGCCACCTCCAAGGACATAGCTTGGATGATGATGAGAGTTGAAGACTCTTTTTGTTTAATTTGTTTGTATTACATGCATATCGAGCCAAGGGCTTCTTTTGTATAGAGTTAGCACTCTTCTTTTGTGTAACCAAGTGTTAACTTGGAAAGCTGTAAGCCCGTAGGGCATTTGCTTTTGTTGTTAACATGTAATACTGTTGTAAGAACTACTCTGATGAATAGAAATGGATGATTCCTCTTATATCAATGCATGTCTAAAATGATGGATTTATGTATTATTTTGAGGGTGTTACATAATAGGTCCAAAATGTGCAGAATATAATAACTAGATAATGTGCAAAGCTTGACAACTACGTCCATAGTCAAAAATAACAAAACCCCCCTAAACATATACTCCCTTTTTTTCTTTTTCTTTTTTCGAAAATGACAAAGAGAAAACCCCAACTAAAATAAACTAAAGCAACACAGGACAGTCAAGCCAAAAATCGTCACAAGCTCTCGAAAAAAAATAGCAAAGACAAGGTGGCGGAGGATGACGAAACAACATAAAGAACTCCTGAAATTGTTGGGTGAGATGTGTAGTGGATTGATCAACACGGTCAAACCGAATATCAAACTGATCCATCTGTCCTCGCATCTCCTCCTGAAAAGCCATCTGTGAGGCATACATTTGATAAATTTGTTCTTGAAATGTTGGATCATTCTCTTCCCCAACTGTTACTTCAGCTGCAACATTATGCCCACCTTTTCTACCTTGACCACCTTGTCCTCCTTGAGCTTGTCCAGCTTTCCTTTTCACTTCAGCATTGCTCAAATTGACAGTAAGTTTGGAGATAGGGTTATCAAGCTCAACCATATCATCATCATTATCAAATAGAACTCCTTGTGATGATAGAAACTTAGTGAGAAGCGACGCATATGGTAAACCAAGAGATTTCTTAAGGGAACATCGATAGACAAGTTTTGGCTAATAGCATGAAGAAAATAGCCATGGTCAAAGGAGATGTCAGAAAAAAGAAGTGTAGGTGTGACATTGTGTGAGACGACTAGATTTAAAATCCTATAAGATGCAATGAGAGAGCGATGAGTGAGTGAAACACCGGGAAACCAATTGTAAGGGGAACCCAACAAGGTAAAGGCAATGACATTAAAATCAATGGGGATAGGATCAACATGCCCATCTTAAGGATAGTCACACACTTGAGGTCTTTCAAAACTAAGAAAACGAGCAACAAAGTCAACATTAAACTCAAACCATTTATCATATGCATAAGTACGAAATGGCGATGAATTTGAGGCAACATAATGGTTATTGAAATAAAATTCTCTCACCCCTGACTTATTTGTGATCCCATCAAAACTCAATACAACCTCACTCCCTAAGCAATCAAACCAATGTCAAATGGGTAGATCATTAAAAGAATTGGGTTTAACATCTCGTTCTAGTAGAATTTTGGAGAGGATAAGAAACCAACCTTACTTTAGACCACCCCAAAAGATTCCTGGAAAAACCATGGAGAGGTTCAGGGATAGGTCATGTGCATACCACGATGAGATTGGGCATATCACAGAGGGATGCAAATCCTTAAAACAAAATCTAGAAGATCTTGTGAGACAAGGATATTTGAGAGATTTAATTGATGAAGAAAGAACGAAAGCATAGCAGGCCAAACTAGACTGAGCCCTAGTTGGGGCACCACCACCACTGCCTGTGGCACCTCGAGTTAAGGAACCTTGGGTCATTAACATGATCCATTCCCAGGTGAACGCTAATGAGATTTGAGGGAAGACCCAAAGGGTGAAGCACTTGCAATATGTCTGCCAGGCACAATAGAAGAGGCTTCAATCGGTTGAACATTGGAGACCGATGATATCATTCACTGAGGATGGCTTAGATATCGTTTAGCAACCACACAATGATGCACTAGTGGTTACATTGTTTGTGAATGGATGCAATGTGAAAAGGATATTGATTGACTAGGGTAGTTCATGTGACATCTTTTATGTCGGGTGGTTCAAAGAACTAGGCCTTAAGAATGAAAAGTTAGAACCATTTGACAGCCCAATGGTCGGGTTCAATGGAACACCGATGTGGCCCTTAGGAGCTGTAAACTTGGACGTATAGGCAAGCACGAAAGTGATGAAGATAGAATTCACATCGCCTTAAAATGCGATCTTGGGGTAACCATGGCTCCATGCAATGAAAGTTGTACCTTCAACCCTACACCAGCTGTTGTGATTCCCAACTAAGTTTGGGCTAGAGAAAATATGAAAAGATCAAGTTTAGGCAAAAAATTACTCTATGACAACAATAAAGTATATCTATAGTATCCGAGATGTGAAGTCTGTGGAGGTGGATGAAGGAGACCAAGAAGTCTTAGAAGATGTTGATAAAGAGCCAGCCGACCAGAGTCAAGAACCACTAAAGAAGATCTTGGTGAGTGAAGAAGATGAAGAACGATTCTTCTTTCTCGGCTCTGGGTTAGCGGATGAGGAAGAAAGAAAACTTGAAGCTTTCCTCAGGGAAAACATTGAGGTGTTTGCATGGATACCGTATGAGGTGCCAGGAATTAGTCCTGAGGTCACCTGTCATTGGCTAAATGTAGACAAGATAGCAAAACCAGTGATCTAGAGAGCGAGAAGGCCTACCATGATTCATGTGGAAGTAGTGGAAGAAGAAGTAGAGAAGTTGTTTGAAGCACAAGTGATCATGGAAGTCCATTACCCGATATGGTTGTCTAACATAATAGTGGTCAAAAATAAAAATGGGAAGTGGAGGGTCTGCATGGATTTCACAAGTCTAAATAAGGTTTGCCCAAAAGACTACTTTCCAATGCCAAAGATAGACTAGCTAGTTGACGCCACGACGAGGGAAGATGAAGAACATGTTATTGATTTGTTGAAACTGTAAGACCTATGTTATTCTAGTCAGCTGCTCTCACTCAACCATTTTGTTTGTGTGTGTTTATCTATCTATATATTGTTTCATAATAATAATAATAATAATAATAATAATAATAATAATAATAATAATAATAATAATAATAATAATAATAATAATAATAATAATAAGTGTGGTCATTATCTGTTTGGCTTGATTAAAAAATATATATACATATATATATATATATATATATTTAGGCTCTTATTTATTCTCTTACTTTTGTCATTATTTATCTTATATATAATAGTTAGTGTTTGATTTTTTTTGTAAAATATCTAAAAAACATAATATCTATAATTATAAATTAATACATATTTTATACATGTCAATTTTTTTTGATTAGTTTATTTTATTTTTATTTATAGGTTATCCAAGAAGAGAATGAATATTCAAGTGATCCAAATCCAAAAAAAAAAAAAAAATCTTTATAATTTATTTTTTAATTTTTATGTGATTGCATTAGCATGTATAATTTATTTTTTTAAAACTATTCAAGTTAAAATTTGCATATGCTTCCACAAGTATAATAATCAAAAAAATAATTTTATACATCTAAATCTAATAATATATATATATATATATATTTTTGCCACAAGCGTAATATGGATTTATGACATATAAAGTTATTAATTATTAAAATAAAATGTAAAAAACTCAGTTTTTAGTGATTTAAAAATATGAAATATATTGGATCATACTTAAAAATTTACAAAAAATTGATCAATATTTATTTTAAAACCCAATAAACATGATTATGGAAAAAAAATATGCGTATTGGTAAGTTTTTTTCAAATTGTGCGAAAAATAAAAAAATTCACGGTTCCGGTTACCGCAACCGTTACGCTACGGCCTTTACACCCACACAACCGCAACCGCACCACCGCCATCGTTACGGCGACTGCAACCGCTTTTCAGAACCTTGTTTACAAGTGAAAACAAATAGGGCGATGCGCAACAACTTAATCGACCCATTATATTCACAAAATTAGTAAATCAATACATGTAATGTAAACATCATCCAAAACAACATTTTTCTAGTGTGGTATGTATGGTTCAATTGAAGTGATTCTGATTGTTACGAAATATATAATTAGCATTATAGAGGTTCTAATACATGGAAATTGCAAAATACAGTTGACATTCAGGTCTAATCAAAGCAAATCGATAGCAGAATCAGTTTTACAATCAGAAACCAGAATTCAAGTTTAGGATTCGGATGAATTCAATTTAACTACTATACAACACAACTATCAACCCTGATACACTAATTGAATTCACAACTATATTAAAAAAAAATGATATAAAAGCGAATCGTGATGAAACTAAGGGAAAGACATACCCATCAGCTTGGCTTGTGTGTTCTTGTTGCCTATCTTTGCCATTCGATCAAAATTCCACAAATTTCAGAGAGAAAATAAGCAGAAGCAGAAGAAGAGATGGAAAGAGCTTAGAGAGAGAGAGAGAGAGAGAGAGAGAGAGAGAGAGAGAGAGAGAGAAACAGAGAGAAATCTAAATCGGAGAGAAAGAGAAAGAGAAAGAGGAAGAGAATGAATGAATGTTAGGTTTGAAGTGTGTGTGGTTTTGATTGGTAAGTTGGTTGTTTTGATTGCTTAGCTGTCATCTAACGCCACATCTTTATCTTTATCTTCATCTTCATCTTCATCTTTGTTTTGGTTAAGGGTAGAGATGTCGAATTTTTTATTCAGGGTTTAGCTTTGGTCCAGTCCAAGATCGGACTGGACCGTGCCATTGGGGTCGTGGGGGCCCACCACAGATCCCATTTTGATAATCCAAACCGTTCAATGTGTAGAACTCGTTGAGCACTATATGCCTGTAAAAAATCACGTTAATCGGATATCGATAGCTATGTGATTAAATAAATTTTGTACAAAAAAAAAAAAATGGATGGTGAACAAATTAACGGTTGACAAAAAACTGTTTTGATCACATAGCTATCGATATCCGATCAACGTGTTTTTTATAAGCATATAGTACTCGACGAGTTCTACACATTGAACGGTTTAGATTATCAAAATGAGACCCATGGTGGGCCCCTACGGCCCAACAGCACGGTCCAGTCCAATCTTGGACTAGACCAAAGCCAAACTGTTTTATTAAATAAATAATCAAATATCGATACATTCATGTGAAGTATTTGATTATTTATTTCATATTTATAACATTTAATCATTTATTTAGTAAAAAATTTAAAATTTAAAATTTATAATAATTTTCCTTTGCTTTTGATTTCTTCTTTTCTCTCCATCTATTGTTCGCCACATCATTGGAAAATTTTTAATAAAAGCAAAAGGCTTATGATTTTATATTGAATAATTGAGAATTTATGATTAGTCAAGATTATAGTTACATGATGCTCTAAATTAATCAATAATTTATCTATAGAGAACTAGCTTGTTTCTCTCTCCCTATCTTGTTTTATACGGAAATTATTTAATTTTAATTTTTTCGAACATTTCCCAAAGTTCGTAATAATCTCTATTATTTATTTATACAATATATTACAAATAAGAAAATTATTAAAAAGTGTAAAGTATGGAGGATATAAATTATTATGTTTAGTAGATATTTTTTATTAGTGAGATATTTAACTTTTGTGAAATAGTTTAATAAGAAATCTTTTCGTTGATTTTGGAATACATTTTGTTTTCAATTGTAGTCCTTAATTATCTGTTGACTTTTTTTTTATCGGTTAACTATTCGTTGACTATCTATTTAAATTTGAATAAATTACAAATACAGCTTTTGAGGTTTCCTTAAAATACAAATTGTCCCATGTGATTTGAAAAATTATAAATACCCCCTTGTCATAATTTTTTATTTAACAGAATTAACTGAAAAAATGAAATTCATAATTGTTCTCCTATACAATAATAAAATTACTTAAATTATTAATTGAAACGTATTTCTAACATCATTAAAAACTGTTAATTAACTTGATAATTTATTAATAAAAGGGGTGATTTGTTATGAAATTAGAAACCTCAGGGGGTGAAATGTATTTTTTAGAGCCACAAAGAGCAATTCGTATTTTAATCAAGCGTCATGGGGTGTATTTCTAATTTACCCTTTAAATTTTTATCTATTTGTTCAAATTTTTTTGTCTATTAAATTTTTATAATTTATTTTTCTATCTGTTTAAATTCACATCATTTTTAAACTTTCTCTCTATATGTGCCTCTATCCAATTTTCTTTTCTCTCTCTATTTGTTGAAAAAATTTCTATGCAATTTTTTTTTTTCCTACAAATACCCAGCCAAACCAAATTCCATCAATTCAAATCTTTCTTTCTCTTACTCTCACTCCATATTCGTTGCAATCCATTTCATCACCACCATTATTAACAAGTAAAAAAATCTCAGATCTTCTTCATAATTATCAACAATAACAACAACAACACAAATCTAAGTTCAAATGTAAATAAATAAGAAAAGATATAACACGGAGATGTTCTCTCTCCAGCGAAAATAGTACACAGAGTGATGTTGGGGGGAGAGGGAGAGATCTGGTAAAGAGTAGAGAGAGATTTGAGATTCGTAATCTTCTTGGTTAGGGCACGAATCAATCTAAGCTCTTCGAGTGGTGAGAAGGAGAGAGGGGGCTGAGACACGGTAAACGATGAGCTTGGTTTTCTTGGAGTTGAGCCTAGTCACGGTGGTTAAACCGGCGCCGACGATGATGACTCTGGTTTTCTTTAGTTGCAACGGCAGCAACGGTTCAAACGGTGGAGACTTGGTCAAGAAGAGAGACGAGACGACGACGAAGAGAAGAGAGAAAATGAGAGAGAGGGCGGAGAAAAGAGAGAGGATTTGGTTGTGTTTTGGCGTAGATCTGGTGGAGGCGGGCGGCAGCAAGGCCGTGGGAGGTGTGATCAGCAGTGGCGACGGTGGTGGTGGTGGTGTCATGAAGAGAGAGAGAGAGAGAGAGAGAGAGAGAGAGAGAGTAGAGGGTTTTAGTAGGGTGTAAATCTGGCCTGGGCTAGCCCACTCGAGCCTCGCGGGCTCCTGCCAAAATTCGGACTAGGTCGGGCCACGGGCCAAAAAAATTAGGCCGTATTCGAGCTTTAGGTGGGCAGGTGGACCTGGGCCTGGTGTCGGGCTTGGTTGGGCTTGACTTTTTTTTTTTACTTTTTAAATTTTTTTTTACCAAAATTTTATTATTTTTTACTAAAAAAGACACTGGGCCTTAGGCCGGGCCTTGAGTGGGCATTAAGCGGGCTGATGGGCCGGGCCACGGGCCGGGCCGAGCTTCAAAATGATGGCCCATAACCAAGCCTAGGGGCTCGGGTTGGGCTCAGGCCCAAACAAGCTGGGCCCACCTCGGACTGCCGGTGGGCTTCTGGCCGTCCACGGGCCGTGTGCCATTTTTACACTCCTAGGTTTGAGTTCTCCACCATAGAGCATGTATATATATATACATGGGTAGTGTGGTAATTTTACACGAGCTTGTCCTTATAGACAAAGTGTTTTAGCTTCTCGACCTATCGACAAAGAAAATTCAAAATTTGATTTATCGCCTGAGCACCCATTGCAAATACATTCATAAAATTTATTTAAAATATGAATTGCTCCTTATAGTTTGAAAAATTATATATATCCCTTTGTCAAAACAAAAAAAAAAAAGTTTAACAAAATTAATTAAAAAAAATAAAATTTACTAACTATTCTCGTACACAATAATAAAATTACCTGAATTATTAATTAAAATAAATTTATGATATCATTAAAAATTGTTTATTGAATTGATGATTTGTTAATAGAAGGGGTTATTTGTTATGAAATTAAAAATTTTAAGGGATGGAATGTAATTTTCAAAATTATAGAAGTCAATTTGTATTTTAAGTAAATTTTAAGAGATGTATTTGTAATTTATCTTTATTTATTTCTAGTTGTCTTGCACACCTCATACTGATGGATGGTTTCCAATTTTTATTTTTATTTATTTTTTAAAAAGCTGTTGTTAAAAATTATTTTATAGCATGATTATAGTAATTGAAAATGCAGTACTAACAATTTATTATTAAATTTTTTTAAGACACAAAATTATTTGATAAAAATTTAATTGTTGAATTAAAATAGTAGGACAAATTACAATGATAATCTCTATATTTTGCTCTATGTGTCATTTTGCTCCTTACATTTTGAAATGTCTTAATTTTGACCATTAATTTTTTTATTTTGTATTAATTTGGTCCAATTGATAATACCGTTAGTGTTTTTGACGAAAAATTATCATTAAATTGGTTAAGGTTAACTCACTAAATTGAATAAGTTTATAATTTTACCCTTAAAAACATGATATATGCCATTTATGTATTATTTTCCATTAGAAAATGATAACAATTGTAATTGATTGGACTAAATTGAGACAAAATTATAAATTCAATGTCAAAATTGAGCCAATTGAAATTATAGAAAATAAAATGACATAAGAATCAAAATATAGGAACTACCGACATAATTTGTCCAAAATAATATGTTGACATCTACAAGAAGAAATTTAAAATTTATTAAAATTCTTTTTTTATATTGTGTTGTATGTATTGCTTTGGTGAAGTAGGTGGTAGGAGAGGTGGATGGATAATGGTTGTGGTTGTGTTGGAGGTGTGATGGTAGTGGTAATTGATGTGGTGGTGGCAATGGCGACGACAATGTAATTATGGTAATGGTAATGGCTATGACAAAGGTAGTGAAAAATTTAGAAATCTCCTAGATATTGATTTGTGATTATGTATCAATTTTAAGCAGTAAATAACAATCCCAATCAAACAATCAAAACAAATTCATACAACGATTTAACGTGAAAAAACCACAATTGGAGCGCCTTCAATTGTGATAAAAAAAATCACGGGCAAAAGCCACAAAATAATCCACTAAGAAGACAAAAGAAATCACACAAGTATACTCTCAATTACCTAGCAAATCCACACCCGAATTGAACTGACCCCTATATGCCTCTTCCATCACGGTCTTTACCTGGGAATCATCTTATCCAACGTTGAATCCACAACGCCGATGTCAAATCCATGATGATGAGCCACTCTAGAATCCATCAAAGCTTCAGGCCCAAATTCTACAAAATCCACCGAAGAATAACTCTCTCTTTTTTTTTAATAAACCAAACTAAACAAACCCTTTCATATAATTCACTCAGTTCATGATTAAACTCTCACAGATATCAAATGAAACAAGCAAAGAAGCCCCAGATGAAAACCCTAATACCTAAGAAGAAGATCTGAAGCCATACCCTAAAATCATACTGAAACACATATTTATGGAAAACAGATCCGCGATCTCCGCTCGAGCGCAAGAATGGCCGCTCGAGCGGAAAAAAAACAACTCCCAGGTAGTGATGATGGCAAACATGATAGGATTAAGGTCACAAACTCCTTTGCTTAGGCACAATTCAGGTTGGATTCATTTCTAAAACTCATAACCTCACTGAAATAAAAGATCGAATACAATTACAACTGAAATGAGTTTTGTCAAACGAGATTGCCAAGAATAAAAACCTAACAGGTAGCGATGGTGGTGGAGGAGTTGGAGAATTGTGGTAGTTGTGGTGGTGGTGGAGAGGTGGTTGCAGTGACAATGGCGATCGGTTTGGTGTTGTGGTAGTGGTCGTGAAATGATGGCGGTATTTGTGACAATAGTGGTAATGATGATAGTAGTGATGATGATAGTGATGATAATAATGGAGGTAGTGGTCATGAAATGATGGTGGTATTTGTGACAATAGCGGTAATGATGATAGTAGTAGTGATAATGGGGATGATAGTAGTGAAGATGATGGTGATAATAGTAATGATAGTCGTTGGGGGTGATGGTGATGGACGCGGTGCTGCATATGATAGTGAGATCATAACAAGCTTATACATATAAATAAGTTCAATAAGTTTCTTGTTACTTCAAATTTTTTTTTTAATTTTTTTATAAACTATATTTTAAGAGTTTCTTTTACCAAACACGTAATTAATTTCAATATATATTCAATTTTAAGTACTAAACTTAATTATCAAATACTACTTGTGTCAATATCACAAATGATATTAAGGCCAAGTTTGGGAAGTTTAGAATAAGTGCACTTTTTGACTTTTCTTGTATTATGTGTAGAAAAAGTAGAGAGGAGATGTTGATTGATGTGATCCAAAAAAGATAAAAAGATGAAATAAGTGCACTTATATTGGGATGCCAAACTTGGCCTAAGTAATCAACGATATTACATGTCTGAAAAATTATTCCCAAAACTCCTATAAAAGTAATTACCAAATCCACTATTTAAGTTATGAGGCTACAATTATGAGGCTACAACTAAATCCCAGGAGATAGTGGAACAATGAAACAATTTCACTACCCTTCTATATGGTTGTATCCCATGCCTTACTAATGCATGCTTCATTATTGCCATATCTATTCACCGCAGGAAAATTGATTTTTAGCGGTGTTTTTGAGCCTGAAAAATGCTGTCATAAGTTATAGCAACATTTAATATTTTCTTCGCTAATACGGCCGCCATAATAGCTTTATAACGTTTTGAATGTCGCTAAAAACATTAGGCGGCATTTTAAAAAATGACACAAAAACTTTGACGCTCACAAACATTTCCGTCACAAAATAACGTATGACATCATTTAGTAGCGTTTTTTTGAAAAACGCCATTTTTTTCCCTGATTCTGAAATATAGCATAACATAGCCAAAGAATTTAACTAAAATATAGCATAACATAGGGCCAAAGAATTTAACTAAGAAGAAAGCTTGAGAATTTAACTACCTGTATACAAGAGCAATACTATGTACAATCTATGATTTGGCAAAAACAATCACTAAAAATTCTATCTCAAACCACACTCTTCAAGCTGCTCTCACCAAAAATTAAAAGAACAAAGAAATCAAAGAAAATAACAAGGTATGAGGCTCTTGGAACAATTCTTCAGCTCTTCCTCCAGTATGCTCATATCACAATGACATCCTATTGCAATTTCAGTGTCTCGTTGCCCATCCATGGATTGCTGGTTCACTTTTGCAGATCTTGTCAACATATATGTGATAAACATATATGATAAGCATAATCAAAGTGCCTATATGATAAACATATCCAGGTCCACCAATGCTGCATCTTATAATCTATTATCAATTAGAATAAACCTTTAGATCATCTATTTTCATATGTTGTCCAAAATATGACATCAACTTAGGTGTTTCAGTATTCTGATACCCTAAATTTCCTCTGGACCATATATTATGATTTCAGGGACTGCTCTAAATTAGGCACTTTGTGAAATGCATTCCCAATTAAATTCCATCAGACTAGAATGCAAAATGAAGGAAGGTAATTCTATTTGGCAAATATGGTAGGGATATTTACATATTGGATTTTCTGGTGCTTTAGAAGATGAATGGTTTTTCTGTCGAACAAAAATCTGTAACAAAATTAACACTTCTTAGAAATCACTACAGCAGAGATGATGAATTACAATAATATTCCACCTCAACAACTTTAATTTTAAGAATAAAACTTACAACAAAAAAGAGGCATTCTTTCATTGAGTTTGTCTTATCTACTTCTTCCTCCTCTTAAATTTCTTTGATATTTGAACCTGCATTTGACAAGAACAAATAACATGAATAAAACATAATTCCAAATTAGATGGAATTATGTTTATAATTCCATATAAACATGGAAGCATGCAACTAATCTGTAATAACATCCGACCTTAAACCATAGAAGCATGCAGTTGAGGCATTAGTCAATAACAAGACTACTAATTTATGGAACCTATAGCTTGTGCACTATTTTTTACAAGACTCCATGACCATAATTCTAGTGTAACATATTAGTATCAATATCTGTAAATAAATAGCCAAGTAGACAGATAATCAAACTTACAACAAAAAAGAGGCCTTTTTTCATTGAGTTTGTCCTATCTACTTCTTCTTTTTCTTCTTTCATTTCTTCGATATTTGAACCTGCATTGGATAAGAACAAATAACATGAATAAAATGTCATTGAAAATTTCATGAAAACACAACATAGCTGTAACCACAGCCGATGCACCAGTAGAAAACACAGCTACAATACCAGCAGAAAACACAGACACTAAAGCCCAAACAACTCATCCAAGGGCTGTAGGACACATAACAGTTGATTAAAGTGGTTTGAGCCAAGATCAATCTTCCACTAATTCTAACAGACTTGATCATCAGGCTATAGACATTGTTAACAAGCAGACAATCTTTTCTCCAGAAATATACATAGTATTTTGGAGGGAAAAATAAAATAAAAAAGTCAAGAATCAAACCTGTGTGTGAATGATCAGGAAACCTAACAAATGCAGAAATTCCAATCAATATTAATAACAAAATTTCAAATGTTAATTACACATGGAACAAATGGAGGATAAACATCATTAAAAGAACACAATAAAAAGTTGAGTCGTTTGAACTCTCCGAAAGGGACCAAATATTAATATTTGTGATACACAAATAAAAGGAACATAACATGTCTTGCCATAGAACAAAGCTACGAAGGACATCCTACCAAGTGCTTGATGCAAGAATGAAATTAGCAAATTCCTTGAAGATCTTCTACACAATACTTGGCCAATTAAAAATCTAAATGGCATATAACAAAATCTATGTGTGTGAGTGTGTGTGTGTATGTGTGTGTGTGTAAGAGAGAGAGAGAGATAAATTTTATACAAATTTTCAAAAGGAGAAAGAACTTACCCGCAATTGTACAATACATGGGGTGCCATTTATGCATATTCTTGGATCCACCATGTAATCAATAAAACTCATTGTCAACTCCATAGTCAGATTTTTGAAAAGAAAAAAATAAAAGTAAAAATGGAGAGAAGAAGCCAAGAAATAAAATTTAAAAAAATTCTTTAAGGTGCATATATGGGCTATTGGGCCTTAAAGGTTCATCCATGTTAGAAGAGACAAGAAAAACAAGGGTACCTCCAATGTGATCAATAAGAGAAACAGGGTGTACCTCTAATGTTCATCCAAGATCTGGTTATTGCAATAACCAAATCACAATTGTGTGGTATCAGTGAATCCTCACAAACAAATGAAGATCCATAGAAGCATCACCTTTCATGTACATACAAAAAATCTCCAACCAAGATTATAATGAAGTTCTTATACAGAGTATAATGAAAGCAAAAGATATGTTTGCATTGTATATTGCACTGAAATCATAAACAATGGAGAAGAGAATTAATCAAAAAGACTAGAAATCAACCTGCACATTCAATGTTTTCCACACAATGAATAAGGAAACAACCTGGAATTGCAACCCAAAGCATATTAATCAGCAAAAATAAATACCTTTTCCTTACTAGAATCAGTTAAAGTACCACATCGATCTGCAAAAGACAGTTTACACTAATGATATCCAATAAGAAAGCAGATTCACATATATGTATATATATATAATCAAACAAATCAAAATCACTAATAATAAAACAAAATAAAAATGGCTTGCTTTAAACCTTGTTAATCAGTAGATCTAACAAAATGTGAGAGAGATCAAATCAGACCGAGTTCAGATTTCGATCAGATTAGATCGACTTTCTTGTTTGATTTCGGATCTACAATTTGTGAGAAAGATCGAGTTCAATGAAGAAAAGCTAGAGCGAAAGAGATTAGATCAGATCGAGTTTGGATTTCGATCAGATTAGATTGGCCTTCTTGAAACACACGTTGATTATTGAGATATATCACCGCATTTTTTAAAACGTCTTGATACAAGCACCATCATAGGCAACTTTTCTTATAGTGGCTATAGGCCTAAAAAACGCCGCTGTAGGCCTAAAAAATAAATACAAGAACACATGTAAACTGCAATGAGCATTGAATCAGACAATATCAAGAAAGAAATAGTAAATTCTGGGTTGTACTTTTGAATTTCTAACTTAAAATTGCATACCCATATAACATAATAAATCATGAAAATCATGCCAAGGAAAGACAGTAAATTTATAAGAAAGAATACTCGTGTCTTACAAGACCAAATACCTTAGTAGCTCACATGGAGTCTCTGCCACTAACTTGGATGGATCATAATTGTTCTGGAATACAACCAAGGTAAGTTACTAAAAATTCTTAGCCAATATAACTATAAGCAAAGTGAAACCAAATACTCATCAAGAACTTAAAGCAACTAGAGAATAAGAAATTGGTTAAGCAAAGTGAAACCAAATACGCATTAAGCCAACATTTAATCCCAAATATCTCAAGATCGTTGACACAGATTTAATCAATCAATCAACCAAACAAAAATGCACATTACTTTTTGTTCGAATTTTTTGTATTGCATCTAAAAAATGGCATGTTTTTATTCAAATTTTCGTTTGTTTTTTTGTGAATTTTTTTTTTTTAGTCTATTAAAGGAAAATTCATATAAAAATAGTTTTGAAAACCTCTTATTAGCTAGCATCCAGAAATTCCAGCAAAAATTTCTAGCAACCAAACACTTTCAAAACCAAGCCAATTCAAACAATTGCCCTTCCATATAGCCCTAAATTTTACAAGCTGTCCTTAATCATCACTGTTCCTAGTCCATGAAACTACCTAATATAGCTCTGTGTACAGGCAATTGAATTAACAATTCTGGATCAACACAACACAGATGGCTATAACAGCTGAAATCACAATTAAAACAGTAAGAGTAGAGAGAGAGAGAGAGAGAGAGAGAGAGTTTGGGGAATGGGGGACTTACGTTCACAGGTGATTTGCTTGAAGTCCATGAGACGATGAATTACAATTAGACTTGGACATGGTTAATCAAACTCCAAATTGTCACTCAATATGTATCGAAATCGCATGGTTTTCGGTTCCAGTCCTTGTCTTGATCTCAATCTATGATCTTGATCCTTCTTCACTCCTCGGTCTCATAACCTTGCGTTTGTGCAACTCAACCGGTCCATCTTCCTCCACAAAATTATTAGAATTAGAATCAAGAAAAACAAAAAACAGTCAAGAAATTTCAACCAAATCGATTCAAGAATCGATGGATTTGGAATTAGATATGAACAAGTAATCGGAATCGAACCTGGTGAATCTCTCAAGGAGCACGAAGAGAGACAGAGAAAACGAAATAATGGAAAGAGAAATGGAGACTGTGGGAGCTGGAGCACCGTTGTAAAGTGAAATGCATGTTTATAAGAGGGTAACGTGTGTCTTTTAATTTCACTTTATGTCTTCCACAGCGTTTTTCAAAAAACGTTGTCTAAAAAATATGGTTATAGACAACTTTTGTTGTGGTGATTATTGTTAGTAGTAAATAATTTGTTGTGGGTGTGTCTCAAATTCAACCTGGATTGAGCTTATTACCACTTGGCGATTCACGCGACCTAATTAATGTGCAATTGATGATGTTTGTTCCGATCCAGTATTTGTATTTGGGTCTATTTTGACTTGATTTTCTATTTTTGAATCCTTGTATATATTGGATCATTTCAAAGATTTTACGGTTTAGATGACCGTTTGATAGATTTTCTATAACATAAGATTATTAAGAAAGAGAGAGAGAGAGAGAGAGAGAGAGAGAGAGAGAGTCAACTCATTGTAATTTTTATACTCATAGTAAAACATATCTTGTTATTATTTGCCCGTGTACATAAGCTCATAGCCCAAAGACATAAATCTTTGTGTGCTTGTGTTTGTTCTATTTTAATTTCTTCTTGTCTTCGTCTTTACCATAATAATAACAATACACATCTTTATAATTATATTGTTATGGTGGCAATTGTTATTGTTGTTTATATTTGTATTACAAATATATGTCACTCGACAAAGAATACAATAAAACATATATTAACTACAAAAGGGAAATAACTATTGATTTACAAAAGGGTTTTCATAAATATACATTGAAACTCAAAACTTGAATACCTTTCTATTTAATCTAGAAAATGGCACCTTCAACTCATTGACTAAAAATGATTGGGCCATATGTAGATTTGAACATATTTAGAAGGGGTGGTAATTGCAATGTGTAGACACCCCATTTTTGACCTCCCTTAAGACTTGGGGGCCTCTAATTGTTTCCTTAGTGATGAAAGATGTGCAGTGCAAAGATTCGATTTCTTCAGCAAGAGGAGCTTCAAATTGCAATCTCACACCCCATTTTTTTGGGACCAAAACGATTTTGACCAAAATATTTTAGATCTTAAAACCCTCTCTTTCAAAATATTTTTGAAAAAGTTCTTACGATGTTCCAAGACTCGCATTTTGTTAAATGTTGCGCTTTTTGATAAACCGAGCAAGGACAAAGTGGAAATGAATGAAAGAGGGGTGAAATCTTTGAAAATTCTTTCAAAAAACCTTATTTAGGGGTTTGGAGTTGAAGAAAATGGGAGAGGAGAGAAGAAACCAAGTTGGAGAAGAAGTTAGGCATGAATCTGGGTAGGATCGAAACTGAGCAGTCTTCACTAAAAGAGGCATATCTTTTTGCACAGTTGGAATTTTGATGTGAGGCTGCCACCATTGGAAATAAGACTTCTAGGGATTCAATTTAGGCTCAAGAATGACCTGCAAAGGAGTCCAGATGAAGGAGTTATGTCCGGTTGAAGTCGGGCCCAAAAAGCAGATTTTTCTGGCCAACCAAAGGTGAAGGATGCTGACCATAAATGGGATGTTCTGGCCATGTGCCAGCCATGAATGGCCTATGCCGGCCCCCTGCTGTCCAAGAGTGTCCCATGCCGGCCAACAATGATGTAGTGCTGGCCATCAGTGATCCAGTGTCGGCTATTGATGCAGAGAAATAGATTTTTGCTAATATTTGTTCTCCAGCTGTTACAGCTGTCCCTTTTGGAGATATTTCGACCAAGGCTTGCATTCTTCTATATATAGAGAGGCTTCTCTATTGTTTTAAAGGGAAGAACAATTTAGGAATAAGTTTGGGAGCCTCTCTCTCTAAATCATCTCTCTAGATTTCTTTCTCTCTAAAGATTTTGTGCTTGGAAGCTTGCATACCTCAATCTTCAACCTATCAACCCTTAACAAGAGTGGTTTATCTTTGGGATGAGATTTGTTGAAGCTCTCTTGAAGCCTCCTTGGAGCTCCTTAAGGTGGGTTTGCTTGGTTTTGTTGCTTAAGTGTTGTTTTCCCTTCAAGAGGTATAAGACTCACCCTTTAAGCTTGCTTTCATACTTGTTTTTGCCATCTTTTTGTGCTGTTTTTGAGCTGGCTTTCAACTGCAAAAAACTCTATTTTTCAGTCCTAAAAATGGTAGTTTGAGCCTATTTTGTGTTAGGGGGTTGTCTCTCCCTTTTGCTCCTTAGCTTGTGTAGTTTTTTGTGCCATCTTTCATCACCTTTCAAACCAACCTTTTTGGCCTTTTAACCACTTAATTCTAGGGAAATTTCAGTGCTGAAAACCATATTTTGAGGTCCAAAATAGGAGGGAGTGCCCTCCCCTCCTTGTGTTTTGTTTGCATGTGTTGATGGCCTAACATGTGAGCATGTATTTCTACCTCTTTGTAGCTTTATTCAAGCATGTTTTAGGCCCTATTTTGACATTCTTTAACTCTGTTTTTGGCTGGTTGGGTCACTTGTTGCTTGCTTTTTGCACTTGTAGTGTAATCATGCTTACTAGCTTAACATGCTTGATGTTTTAACCTATTATTCTAGCATGTGTTGGCTCCACTCCAGCATGTTTTGGCCTTGTCTTGACATGATTAAACTCTATTTTGAATGGTCTTGATCATATGAGGCTTGCTTTGTATAGCTATAGTGTAAATGCCCTTGACTAGCTTTGAGTTTCAAGGTCTTTAAGCATGCTTTGCTTGGGTTATTTGCATGTCATAGCATCATTTCATATGTGATTTTAGTGCTTATAGCTCTGTCACACTCTCACATATTTCACTCTTTCATTGCTTTTGAGAGTTGTGCCTTGTGTCTTGAGCCTTGTGCCTTGTTTGTGGCCTAACATGTGAGCATGTTTTTCTTGCCTTTTGTGCTACCATCTCAGCTCATTTTAGCCATTGTTTTGGCATGTTTGAGGTCTGTCTAGGGCTGGTTTGGCCATTTGAGTTTGATATTGCATGGTTCTAGTGTAAAGCTCTTCACTAGTTTTAATGCTTAAGTCCCCTAACATGTTGTACATGAGTTGTTTGCATGTTAGAGTCTTGTGTTTCATGCCATTCTAACACTAAAATTCTGGCACCTCCCTCATTTCTTCATTTTTCTATTTGTTTTGAGGGTTGGTTAGTCTTAAAGTTGTGTTTAAGCTTGGGATTGAGACTTATGCTCAATGGCTTTAACTCTCTTTTGAGGGTTTCTACTAATCAAAGGCATGATCTCTCTCATGTCTTAAACCATCCTTTGGTTGACCCCTCTCTCATTAGAGGACACTCATCTTGGACTTAACCAATTAAAGAATGGCTTGGTAATGCTAAAATGAGTAGATAAAATGAACCAAGTAAAACATGACCAAGCTAAGCATGTTTTGTGTGCATTACATTGTGTTCAATCGGACGTTATATTGAACACAAGGTAGATTGGTCCATTTCATACTCAAAGTGATGAAATGAACCAATCTCCTTTGTCTCCATTGCCTTTGATCATCCATGATAAGGTAGTGGACTAAGGTCTTGTTTGTGCGCATTTATTGAATGTGTACAAGTTGGATCTTTGGCCATCATGCATTGAAAATGCTTGATTGGTGGTCTTGGATCCAATGGTGCAACTCCTTTGATGTTTTGAGATGATAAGGAGTGACATAGTACAAACATACCTTGGGAGACCCTCCATTTTCTTCTGGTTTGAGCTCTGTTGCAGAATGGTGATGCAGCACACCAGTGGCCGGCAGTGCATATCCTTCGCCGGCAGATAGTCGGTAGAAGCTCCTCATGACCGGCAGGCCATTGGTGCACTCCCCAACATTGATTTGGTGAGGCAAAGCTAAAAGTTCTTGCAGACACCCTGCAAGTAGAGCCTCTCAAGAGCAAACTGGAGAGCTTTTCGGGGCGAGAAACCGAATGCATGCATCTTCTTCAAACAAAGTTGAGGCAGTGTTGCTTAATGCTTTACTTGTTAGTTAGCATAGTTTTGTAAATTAATTAATTAGTGTGCTAATTAGTTGATTGTTGTAATAATTAGTAAGTAGTTTTTTAGTTATTCATTTGTTGTGTAATAATTAGTCTAATTAGTTTAATTAGATTAGTTAGGTCAACTTAGCTTATTCATTCAGACCCTCCTGCGAGAGGGTGTAATGTTGTAATAAGGTCGCGCGTGTGTGTGCATGTCTTCCAACCCCACTTCTTTCTCCCTTTTACTTAATCGCTTTCGATGGTTAGTTTAGGGCACGTTTTGATTAGCATACCTCATGCTTTGCATGTTTGCATCATTCATTTGTCTTGCATGCACTAGGCTTGGCGCATTATTCAAACTGCATCGTATTTCAATACCTATTTGAATACGTGCATCAATTGTTGCATTCATATGCCATCTTAGATAGCCGAGCCTATTAATGTCATGTTGCATGTGTTGCATTAGGCATCTTGTATAGTTAGGATCATGTATTGTTTCTAACTAGCTTCTTGTTTTGGCTCGGAGTACACTGTAAGTGTTTACGCTTTAGCATACTTGCATGAGTGTGAGTGTCGCCATGATAGCATGCTTGTCATGAGGCTATTTGCTTATTTCATTAACTGCATGAATGCCTGCGGGTGAAGGCTTGATTGCCTGAATTGGAACAACTCGATGATTGTGAGTTTTAAGCCCACTTTGTGAAGTGGCAAAATCATGTTTTAAGCCCACCTGAGGGTGGCAAATCCGTGCTTTAGCCTACTTGTGTGTAACACTTTCAAACCATTTTAAAAAACAAACATGAGTTATTTTGTTCCAATTCTCGTGATTGAGTCTATACTTGTATGTGTGCGCCACATAGTAAAGTTAGCTAAAAATCAGAATAAGAACACGTGTGTTTATAAAACAACATATCATGCTTAGTAGAGGCCGATCCTTTGATCGGGCGAGCGGGGATGCTCATTTCAGGACCTTCTCCTCTCGTACCCAAGTTTTCGAGCCGAGACAACTTTGGTGATGATGGACACCTGGCCATTGGCACGAGTCAGGGTTTCCTAAATTTCTCAAAAATAAAATATTTAGGTGGCGACTCTGTGATCTGGCAAAGCAGTCCAGTTTTGGCATTATTTGATTCAAAATCAATTTTCTAAAATGATTTGCTAGATTGGACTCTTTGGTGTTTATTAGTCTCACATTGTACTTTGTGAGATTAGATTCAGAACCGTGACAGGAGTCCGAACTGTAGTAAGACCAATTCGCGCCTCTCCGAAAGAGGGGCGCGCAAAGAAAGTCGGGTCTACACAATGTTGCAAACAAGGCCACCGGTAGACAAGCCAATGTGGCAACTGGAGTTAGAATCAAGGCATTTTCCTTGGAAAACACTAGATAGAGTGTGGCACTGAAGGCTGTCATCATGGTTATATCTGAAAGGAATAGCGCCAATAGGCCGATTATTAGTCTCATTGGCAAGGCATAAAGGTAATCAATTACTGCATAGCGCGAAGTGAAAATTGACAAGAAGGACAACACCGTGGAGAGAGCTGAAACAAGGGAAAGTCCACCTAATATTTTTGGGTGAATTTTTTTTTTTGGGTGAAGTCCATCTGATATGGCAAAGACTATAAAGGCTTTTTTTTTAAGAGAAAATTGGGAATCCATCAACTGTGCTCCCTCCTGGAACTGTGATAGCTGCTGCAAAAACTACTGTGGCAATGAGTGACACTGCAACCGTGCACGATGTTGCCATGCTCATCATCCATTGCCCTTCATATGCCATCAATTCCTTGTGTTCTTCAATGAATATTTGCAATGGTGTCATCCCATCACAGTTCTTGGATTTTCTTTCTTGAGGTAGCACAAACTTCTCCATTACCTGTATTAGTTCAGTTGACCATGGAATCACATAGTAAGCTTGATATGTTTTGGGGTACATGTTGGCGGAAAGCTAAAAATTACGGGGCTTTAAACCCGAGTGTTGAGTTTGGCTGACCCCTGGGTTTGGTGCTTTTCGACAACTATTTTTTGTTTTTAATTGGTTTGATCTGGGTAGCCTGGTGGGTCTTTTTCTTTTCTACAAAAAATCTAATTGTCCTAATGATGATTTAAGGTTTCCACTAGATTTTTACTCACCTGAATAATATACTGTAATCTATTTAGTTATAGTTGTACAAGGTCACTGCAAAAAATAATATCAATCCACCATGGATCATGCTTTAGATGTTTGATGTATCAGGAGCTTAAAACACAATCTGAACAAAATGAATGAATGTTCCACTCTTTTTGTCAATACAATTTCTTATGTGAAAAGAGTGGCCTTAACTGTTATCTTTGTTTGGTTGAGTTTTCAAAACTTATTTTTTAAAATCTTTTACATAAATAAAAAAAAAATGTTTGAAAAAAAATAAATACCAAAACATATAATATTGAATTTTCAAAAAATTATTCCTCTAAAAAAAAAGGAAGTCATATGAAAATAATAAGTGTTTTTTTTAATTTTTTTATTATTATTATTTTTTTTTATAAATTTTTTACAAAACTAATTTTTAAATTTAAAAAAACAAACAAACAAACAAACTGCTAGGTGAAGGATGGAAGGTGGTGGTGGTACTTTCTAGGTGGATTTTTTAAAGAGATTTATTACCTTAAACCATTGTAATTCACGCTGCATTTGTAGAACTGCCCCAGAAGATAAATCCAGGCGTTGTTGGCGAGCCTTATATCCAACCAAATGGAGCATATTATTTCTATCATTGTCTGGCAACAAAGATAATAACAATTTATATTGCCCACTTCGCTGATGCATGACCTTGAAAACTTTTTCATGACGGTACATAACTGCGAGATGGAATGCAGTATGGTTTTCTTCATCTCTGAACGTAATTGCATCGGGAAATAAGTCTAAAATTTCTTTGACAATTTCATGAATCCCATACTGTGCTGCTAAAAGGAATGGCAATCTAAGTATGGAGGAAGCTTTTGTGTTGTCTAGACCTATAACTTCCCTGCATATTCTTTTGACAAGATGAATTGCTTGATGATGCATCAATTTTGTCTGACCAATTCGGTTGATTGGTGGCACTGCAATTATAATGAACTCTTTTTAGTCAGTCGGTAAGATATTATTTATAAATATGAGATTATAATGTTTTGATCAAATTATGTGAGCATTTAAGTGGTTGCTTTATCTATCCTTACCTGATGTTTCAAGGACTTTCCATAGAACTACAAGGAACTTTTGCCACACTACAAACAACAAAACCAAGTCAGGTAAAATTGGTCGATACATACCGAACTGTGGTTTCCTATTGGGTTTTTCGAAAAATGGTTAAGAAAATCAAAATCATTAAGTTGCAAATGAGTAAAAAAAATGATTCCACATACCAAAATATTTATTTGAATGTGACAAATTGAGTTTGAGAGAGTCAAAAAATGCATATACCATTAGAGCAATTGATAGTGATTTTTTAAAATTCACGACTACATCAGCCAATTCCCAATAATTGACACTTCGATACTGCTTAGACTCCACGACTGGTTTTTTTTGTAATCTCTTATTTTTAGTTAATAAAAGGGTAATTTTGTTGGCTCCAGCCCACATGGACGAGTAGTTGGAGGTTGGCTCCAAGTCAAGAAGTAGGAAGGGACATGGCAGGTGGCAGCCCTTCCAATTACTCATTTTCCTTGACTTTGTTCCCTCTCATTTGTGTATAAATTGAGGTGATGAGGAAGGGATAAAACACAACACAGACATGGCAACATAGAGTGTGTGTGTATAATCTGAGTGAGTGAGAGTTCTATAGAGAGAGAGTGAGGTGTGAGTATTATAAACTCCCTCCGGAAAATTCTATAGTGGATATCTCTCCTCGTGGACATAGGTTATTGCTGAACCACATAAATCTCTTATGTCTTTTCTATGTGTGATTGATTTCTGAGTGTGCCTTAATCCTAACAAGTGGTATCAGAGCTCAGGTTGAACAAGGAGGTAAAACAGAGGCTCAAATGCTCTGTTTTTCAGAAACTGCCAGAAATCTAGTTGCTTGAAATTCACTTTTGAGCATCCTGGGAGGAAGCTCTTGACGAGAGGAGTCTAGAATTGCAAAGCAGAGCGCCAGACGAGGCTCCACACGCTCTTACATGCCACCTAAAGAAGGCGAGTGAAGCCCAGTTGCAGGGATGCGGTTCACACACCGTTTCCTGTATCGGTGCATCATCTCAGTCGCGGACACGCACTAGACGCGTGGTGGAAGGAAAATGGAGAGTGTTCTACGTGTGATTGTGATGTCACTACCACATGTCAGCGCCACGTCATCGCTACGTCAGTGCATGCCATCGCCATGTCACTGTCACGTCATCACCACATTGGTGCCACGTTAGCCTCAGTTGATTGTTGGGTGGTCGAGTTGATCCGACCCGGCCCGACTCGACTCGACTCGACCTAGAGGCAGAGGGCTATCCGGTGCTATGCGGCTAAGGTATATCCGCAAATCTAAACCACTGAACTTATTTTGGCTAGATCTGAGCCATTTGAAGTTTGTTCTTGACGATCCAATAGCTGTTTCCAACTATTTGGAGTATTCCGAAGCGATCTGTACGGTCAGATTTTTGAATCAAAGTTTCTATAAATAGTAAAGAAGATGATGGAGGAATTCACATCAACTTCAGGATCCATGATCAAGTTGAATCCTTTCAATTATGCAATCTGGAAGCCGTGGATGGAAGACATCCTATATTATAAAGACCTATTTGACCCTATTGCTCTAAAAGGGGTTAAACCGGAAGAAGTGAAGGATGAAGACTGGATAAAGATGAACCGGAAGACTGTCTGTTGTATCAGACAATGGATAGACTACAATGTGTTCGACCATGTCGCCCAGGAGACAGATGCATATGTTCATTGGACAATGTTAGAAGAAATGTACTAGTCAAAGACCGTACTAGTCAAAGACTGCCCGTAACAAAACCTTGGTGATGAGAAGGCTTGTAAATCTGAAGTTGAAAAATGGTGTGTCTGTCCTCGAGCACACCAGTGAATTCAAGAATCTGGTGAATCAACTTGCAACCGTTAAGATTCCCTTAGATGATGAAATGCAAGCCATTCTACTGCTTAGTTCTTTAGCAGACAATTGGGAGATGTTGGTGGTTTCTCTCAGTAACTCTACACCAGAGGAGAAACTGACCATGAGCATGGTCACAGATGCCATGTACAATGAAGAGACAAGGAGAAAAGACATGGGAGGTAATCAGTCCCATGATTTTGTCACAGAAGATAGAGGCGGAGATAGAGGTAGAGGAAGAAGCAAAGGAAGAAGCAAGAGTAGAGGCAGATGGAACGACAAGAGTAAATCTAAATATAGTAAAAGTCAAGGTAACTCTAGCTTCACTTGCTTTCACTGTGGCCAAGAGGGCCACATAAAGAGGAACTGTCCAAGCCGGAAAGATAAAGGCCAAAGTAGTAATCTAAGGGAGATGAGAACACGACAGCAATAACAACTAATGAAATACTTCTTGCAGTTGGTGAAAATGAGGATTGTTTTCACATAGCTGACCATAGCTGTACAGAGTGGGTGATAGACACAGCTGCATCCTATCACGCCAGTTCCCACAGAGAACTCTTCAGCTCGTACAACGTTGGAGATTTTGGCACTGTTCGAATGAGAAATTCTAGTTATTCAAAGATTGTGGGCATTGGAGATATTAGTATTTAGACTAATGTTGGACACAAGCTGGTTCTCAAAGATGTGAGGCATGTTCTAGATTTGCACCTCAATCTTATCTCCAGAAGCGCCCTGTACCGACAGGGCTATACAAGTACATTCGGAAATGGCCGTTGGAAGCTGACATGAGGAGCTTTGATAATCGCCAGAGGAGAGATGTCTTCAACACTGTACAAGACTCAAATGAAGATCTGTCTGGGCAGTCTTAATGTAGCAGAAGACAAGGAGTCACCAGACTTATGGCACAGAAGACTGGCTCACATGAGTGAGAAGGGATTGCATCTGTTGGCAAAGCAATCCAAGATACCCTTATCCAAAGGGAGTGCCTTGAAGCCGTGTGATCATTGCCTTTATGGAAACATCGAGTATCATTTAGTTCAACGAGCAAGAGGAAAACAGAAGTGCTCAGTATGGTATACTCGGATGTTTGTGGCCCAATCGAAGTGGAGTCACTTGGCGGCCGCAAGTATTTTCTGACCTTCATTGATGATATATCAAGGAAGTTGTGGGTGTATTTTCTGAAGACGAAGGATGAGGTATTCTAGCACTTTCAGGAGTTCCATGCAATGGTGGAAAGAGAGATCGGGAATAAGTTGAAGTGTCTTCGCACAGACAATGGTGACAAGTACACTTCCAATGCTTTTGAAGCATATTGTGCTAGCAGAGGTATTCGACATGAGACAACAGTTCCCGGTACCCCACAACACAATGGTATAGTAGAAAAGATGAATCGTACTATTGTTAAAAGAGTCAGATGAATGCTCAGAATGGCAAAGTTACCAAAGACATTCTGGGCTGAAGTCGCCCGTATAGCCTGTTATCTCATCAATAGGTCACCTTTAATCCCGTTGAATTTTGCGACACCTGAGGAAGTCTGGTCCAGAAGAAAGATATCATATTCTTACTTGAGAGTCTTCAGGTGTGAGGCGTTCGCACACATCTCCAAGGAAAACAAACAGAAGCTTGATGACAAGTCCACTCCATGTACATTTGTGGGCTATTTAAATAAAGCATTTGGGTACAAGTTGTGGGACCCAGTGAACAAGAAGATGTTCAGGAGCAGAGATGTTGTGTTCCAGGAAGACCAGACAGTAGCAGATTTTGAGAATTTTGCAAAGTCTAGAGATGTCATCACTCCAGACTTGTTCTTATCTCCCGAGCCATCACAAAATGCTAGATGTGATGATGTGCAACAAGAAGTGCCAAAGTTGCAGGATCCTATGCTAGAAATTGAGGATCGGGAGAAAAGAGATGAAGACCCTGATAAAGAGGGTGTTGAGCAGGGGGAGCAACCCTCTCAACCAGAGGCAACTGGGCCTTAGTTGTGGAGATCTGGAAGAGCTATCGTGCCATCAACCAAATATCCCACTTCTTAGTATATTTTGATTACTAATGAGGGGGAGCATAAGAGTTTTTCAGAAGCAAAGAGTCATATGGAGAAAGATTGCTGGATGCAAGCCATAAAAGAGGAGATGAGTTCTTTGTAGAAGAACCACACTTATGAGTTTGTTTCACTTCCAAAGGGCATGAAGGCGTTGAAAAACAAATGGGTGTACAAATTGAAGAAAAATGGCAATGGTAAAATATTGTAGCATAAAACTCGCTTGGTAGTCAAAGGTTTTGGGCAGAAGAAGGAAATTGATTTTGATGAGATCTTCTCTCCAGTTGTGAAGATGACTTCCATTCGAGTAGCTCTGGGATTAGCAGCTCGCTTGAATCCGGAGGTAGAACAGATGGATGTCAAGATTGCCTTTCTTCATGGTGATTTGGAGGAAGAGATCTATATGGAGCAACCAGAAGGATTTGAAGTTAAAGGAAAAGAAAATCTAGTATGCAAACTGAAGAAAAGTCTCTATGGCCTGAAGCAGGCGCCGAGACAATGGTACAAGAAGTTTGATTCATCCATGGTGGATCACGAGTACAAAAGAACAGTAGCAGACTAGTGTGTATACTTCTGAAGGTTTTCGGATGGAAACTTCATCATCCTACTGTTGTATGTCAATGATATGCTGATCATGGGACATGACATTGCTACGATCAACAAGTTGAAAAAAGACTTGTCGCAGTAATTTCACATGAAGAATTTAGGCCCAACAAAGCAGATTTTAGGCATGAAGATTGTTCGTGACAGGAAAGCCAAGAAGATATGGTTGTCACAGGGGAAATATGTTGAACGAGTGATTGAAAGGTTCAACATGAAAGATGTCAAGCCAGTTAGCACACCACTGGCCAACCATTTCAAGGTAACAAAGCGTTCGTGTCCCACGATCAGCTCTAAAAGGAAAGAAATGGAGGCAAACCCTTATTTTTCCATAGTAGGAAGTTTGATGTATGCAATGGTGTGTACTCGGCCAGATATAGCTCACGCAGTTGGCGTTGTGAGCAGATTTCTTGCCAATCCAGGAAAGAAGCATTGGGACGTGGTCAAATGGATTCTTCGGTACTTAAAGGGAACTTCAAGGATGTGTCTATGTTTTGGAGGAGCTAAACCAATTTTGGAGGGTTTTACAGATGCTGATATGGCGGTAATCTTGATGGTAGAAAGTCTACATCAGGATTTCTGTTCACCTTTGCAAGGGGAGCTGTTTCATGGTAGTCCAAACTACAAAAGTGTATTGCTTTATCTACAACAGAGGCAGAGTACATTGATGCTGCATATGCTGGAAAGGAAATGTTGTGGTTAAAGCGGTTTCTCCAAAAATTGGGTCTACAGCAGGAAGAGTACAAGGTACATTATGATAGTCAGAGTGCGATTGATATGAGCAAGAATTCCATGTACCATTCACGTACAAAGCACATTGATGTCCGGTATCATTGGATACGAGAAGTGATGTCACACGGACAAGAATCCTTCTAACATGATGACCAAGGTTGTCACCAGAGACAAACTGGAAGTTTGCAAGAATCTGATCGGGATGGACTTCAAGTAAGAAGTCAGTTATCCATATGGGCGTGGAGGGGGAGAATTGTTGGCTCCAACCCACATAGAGGAGTAGTTGGAGGTTGGCTCCAAGCCAAGAAGTAGGAGGGGAGATGGCAGGTGGCAACCCTCCCAATTACTCCTCTTCCTTGACTTTGTTGCCTCTCATTTGTGTATAAATCGAGGTGATGAGGAAGGGATGAAACACAACACAAACAACTCAACACAGAGTGTGTGTGTGTGTATAATCTGAGTAAGTGAGAGTGCTATAGAGAGAGAGTGAGGTGTCAGTATTGTAAACTCCCTCCAAGAAATTCTATAGTGGATATCTTTCCCTGTGGACGTAGGCTATTGTCGAACCACATAAATCTCTCGTGTCTTTTCTAGTGACTATTGATATCCAATCAATATAATTTTTTTGTAAGAATAATATAGTTGACAATATACTTATATTTCACCTAGTTTGTAAATTTTTTTGTAAATAGTTCTTGCAGATACCTCTGGGGTGTAAATTTCCCTTACGCTGTGTTTGGTTGAGGGATTTGGAAAGAGAAAGGAAAAAGAGTAGTGAAATGTGAATAAAATATACTTACATTTTATCTAATTTCACACCACTTTTCCCTTTTCCTTTCTAAATCATTTCCCAAATTTCTCAACCAAACACAGCGTCAATAAAATCTTTTCTTTGCTGATCAATTTTTTTTTCTTTGATATATGTGAAAATGTAAGTATGTATGCATATGAATATGATCAGAAACTTCATTAAATTGATCAACCAATGGTACAACCTTCCTCTGCCAACTCAAAATCTCAATTGAAATCTCGAGGGAGAAAGCTGAGATGAATAGAACCATAGCGAGAAATTTGAACCAATATTGGGCTAGATTTTTACCAAATCTATGTAGTTTTTAACTTATTTCTCAAATCCATGCTGTTTGTGAAGTGAAACAACTTCAATTAATTTATTATAATTTTTTTTGAAGTGATATTTTAGAAACACGACTTCAAGAAACAACATGGATTCGGGTGTATGAGAAAAACTGCTGTCTAAAAAGATTGCAAAATTTGGTGTAAGAGAGGAGGAAGTATCCTTCGCAAACCTGATATTAATTGCTTACCTCCAAAAATTGGAGCACAACAGCGCCTATGGTGTGGCACTTGAGATTGATCATTTCCTTGATTAGGATCTATTAATTTCAAAGGGACACTTAGAAAACAGAACACACAGACCATTCAAATAATCTATTTTTCAAAGTAAATTTTGTGCGTCTTTTCTCCTAAAATAAACAGTAGCTGTTAACATCAGAAAAAAGAATAGCCAAAGGCTTCTCTCCAGTCCAAAAGTGGATCTAGATCAGGATCTATTTTGATAATCCAAACCGTCTAATGTGTAGGCTCTGTCGAGTATATCATTCTCGTAAAAAAATTACGTTGATTTTTAACATTTGTATTAGCCAATTGATAGCCAATTGATCAGATCCCATTTGTATTAACAGTTTATTTTTAAAATCATACTTGTCATTGACACAAACATGATCTGATCAGGTGACTATCGATATCCAATTAATATAATTTTTTTGTAAGAATAATGCAGTTGACAAACCTTACACATTAGTTTAAATTATCGAGATAGACTTAGAATAGAGCTCACCATAGGCCAATGCACCCTTCAATCCGATTACGGACTATACAGAGCCAAACTAATATTAGTGACTCCGTTTTTTTTCTTTTTCAAAACAATATTTTTAGTGAACAATATTTTCTTATATTTAATTGTGATTTTGAAACTTATGTGTTAATAATTATATTAGTAATGAAGTTAGTGGTGGTGATGTGGTATAGGTGGTGGTGGTCACGTTCAGGGGTGGCCCAACCGTTTTGGTGGCCAAAGGCAATATATTAAAGTGAGGCCTTTTTAATATTTAAGAATTAATTATAATTTTTAATATTTCATTTTATTTAAATTTAAATTTATATTTTTCTGATGCAAATTATTAAAAAAAAATATTGTAATATGCATTTTTTTTTTGGTTTAATAAAATTAACTAATCCATAGTGTTTGTTGTGACTTAATTGATCCTAAATACGATTAGATAAGATTTTGGAAAATTTCTTTCGGCAATGGTATTGCCAATAATATTTTACAAAAATCTAAGTATTAAAAAGATAAAATTATTTATAAGTCCTATTAGGAGAACTTATTTAATGTAAAGCCCTGTGTAGTTTCTTATAGAGTTTCAAATCCTATTTCAATAGGAAGATGTTCCACAAGGTCCTATGAGTTGTGAGTAAATAGTATTAGTGTACTATTATACCCTTTATATGTTTCCATATTATAGGTTATTTTATCATTCAACCTATTAAGTTTTTGGAGACTTTGAGGAACGTGGATTGTGTAGGCTTCATCCGTGGGTGTGAATGTCGCATTGATCGTGAATTCGAGTGGATTTTGAAAATGTTGCTGGTTTGGATGTAGATATGACTGATGCTGTCGTCAAGGTTGGGGATTGTGTTGTTTGCTTTTGCCAATTTGGACTCCAAGTGTTTAAGGGAAGGAGGTAAGGTTTTTGCTTTTGCAAATGATGAGTTTTGTTGTTGTGTGTTTGCCGATTGTTCTTTTTTCAATGTCATCTTGTCTAATATGGCTTTCACAATCTGTTACAGCCATCCATTGGCACACTTTCATTAGCCTCAAATGAAGTTACATTTAGGTTGTAATGTTAACTCACATCTGCAATGTTGTTATGTTTTGTGTGTGTTACGTTTGGTTGTATTTGTCTTTGAATTTGCGTTTTGACGTTGTTTTATTCAGTGTTTACATACGTGTCACATTACGTTTCGCAACCTTACTGGGTTTTTAATTTTTTTAATTGAATGTGAAAATGTTGCTGGTTTATGGAATCTGTTACAGCTATCCATTGGCACACTTTCATTAGCCTCCAATGACGTTACATTTTGGTTGTAATGTTAACCCACATTTGCAATGTTGTTATGTCTTGTGTGTGTTATGTTCTGTTGTATTTGTTTTTGAATTTGTGTTGTGTTGTTGTTGTATTCAATGTTTACATACGTGTCACATTACGTTGCGCAAAATCACTGTGTTTTTAACTTTTTAATTGAAAGTGGGTTGAACCTCGTCGTATGATGTCGAAGTTACTGTGCTGACATTTGATTATACATCACATATGTCGCATAACTTATTTTTTTGTTTGGTTGCAGAATGTAGTGACACGGTTATTGTTTCATTTATTTTGTTGCTCAGGATATGGACATTATGCTATTGTGCATGTTCGGTTCATCCACTATCGCTGTTAGGGGTGTTAATAGATTGACATTCACACAGTTGGTTGATAATTTATGTGGGAGGTGGGCGGACGTGACACCATCATCGATTTGTATATAAATGTGAATTTCACATTCATATAGATATGATCTATGGTAATATTTAATTTCTTATATATGGTTTTGTCATTATTTATGATATTAATAAATAATATTGAAGATAAATGTGTCAACAAACTTCCCATAGGATTTATGGGAACATAAGTTTTTTCCTAGGACCATATGTAGCATAAGTCTCCCTAATAGAACTTATAAATAATTTTCCTTTTTAAAAAATGGATCTAGTTATATATATATATATTATAATATAAGCAAATACGTAATTAGATGGTTGAGGCTTGAAGTGCAATCCTTTTGTTTTTCATTTTTTTTTATTTTATAATTTTCAAAATACACATGTCATCTTACAATTGATCTAAAATCTAATTGTTAGGTTTTTGTAATTGGTAATCCCGTTAGACAAAACTCCTTTCAGTTATAATTTTATTCGCTCTTATGTTTCAGTGAGAATGTGAGTGCAAGGATGCGAATGCAATCCGAATTGTGCCTATGTAGAGGAGTTTGTGATCTTGATCCTTTCATGTTGTCACTTTGCCCTGAAGCAAAAAGCAAACAGCAAAAAGTAAAAAGAAAAAATGTAGTCGGAGTTGTTGGACCGCTCTAGCGGTCATTTGTGCGCTCGAGGGGAGAAAAGAATCATCCAGTATTTTTGCAGAGTGTTTGAACTTTTGTGAAGCAAGTTCTACTGCTTGAGCGGTGAATATTGTGCTCAAACGATCAACCTATATATTTTGTACCGCCTTTACTCACATCGCTTGAGTGGTGAAGTGTGCGCTTGATCAGTTTTCGCGATCCCATTTACTATGAAGAGCGTTGTTTGCTCGTTTTAGGGTTTGAGCGGTTCAAATTTTCAGAGAGGAAGAAAAAATAAAATGTTTTATATTGGAGGGTGCTTTGTGAGTGTTTCCTTGGTGATTTAAGAGTGATCAATGGATCAATGAATTTTATATCAACATCATCAAGGGCTTTATTTGTTTTCTTTTATTCACAAAAGAAAGAGTTGTTCTTCAGTGGATTCTGGAAAACTTGGGCTTGAAGCTTTGGTGGATTTCGGAGTGACTTATCGTCATAAATTTGACATCAGCATTGTGGATTTAACGTTGGGCAAGACAATTTCGAGGCGAAGACAGTGGTAGAAGAGGCACATTAGGGTCAGTTCAATTCGGGTGTGGATTTACTAGGTAATTGAAGGTACATATGTGTAATTCCTTTTTTTCTTCGTAGTGTATTGTTTTGTGGCTTTGGTCTATGATTATTATTTTTTTTTCACAATTGGAGGTGCTCCAATTGTGATTTTTTCACGTTAAATCGCTGTATCGATTTGTCTTTGATTGTTTGATCATTGTTTAAAATTGGAATATAATCACAAATTAATATCTCAGAAATTTTTTTTCACTAATTTAAGTAAATTAAATAATATAACAGTAGTTATGGAATTACAATTATTTAATACCATAATAGAATCAATAATTAAGGAAATGGCAAAGACTTAATTCAAATGACTTTTCAATTTCTCTCAATTTTTCTGAATTTTATAATTTTTATAATTTTTAGGGAGACTTACGTGTAGGTCTTAATAGATAAACTTATTGTCTAACAAGTCCTATGATAATTAATGACATTTTCATCAACACCATTAAAAAAAAGGTCATCAATTGTTAATTTTCAGCGACGGTTTCAAAATTTTGTCACAAAAATGTCACTAATTATAAGTTTTAGCGACAGTTTAAAAAACTTGTCACAAAGAATTACTAATTTTCAATTTTTAGCTACAATTTGAAAAATTCGTTATAGAAAAATGTCACTAATTGTAAGTTTTAGCGACAATTTATAAAAACCATGATAAAAGAAAGTCACTAATTTTTAGCGACATGTGTAAAAAATTGTCACAAAAAATTATTTTTAGCGACTATTTTACTAGGATTTATTTTTATTAGGACTTGATAGGAATTAAGTCTAACAATTAAATCTATTGACAATTTATCTTAATTTTTAAAATACACGTGTCATCTTGCAATTGGTCTAAAAATTAATTTAGCTAAATTAAAATAATATTTAAATGCTGCTAATGAATTCCAATAAGATAACAATAGTTATGGAATTACAATCACTTACTACCATAATAGAATCAATAATTATGAAAATGACAAAGACTTAATTCAGAAGATTTTTCATTACCTTCAATGCTCACATGTTTTTCCTCTACCTTCTATTCCTATAATAATAATTCTATGGGAGATAAATCAATACCGACAGTTTTTTTCATAGTAATTCTGTAATAATAGTCTTCTATTATTCTTTTTCCTTTAAACTCTTCTTTCATCTTTAAGAGGTAATTATTGATGAACTTTTGTGCATGAACTTCTTTTTTTTTTTATGATGTTAAGCGTTAATTAGATTTATATAATTTTCTTTTATGATGTTAGACTTTTAAGATTTATAGCTTATTAATACATTATTGCTATATCATTATTTTTTATGATTAATTGTTCTTTACTCTTTTCCTCACAATTATGCCCTCATTATATTTGTTTTTAATGAATTATTATTATTATTATTTTTTTTTTGAAGTATGGATCAAATCCGTATTCATCGATGGAATGAGAAAATGAAATTAGCAAAGTTGGCATGGAGGAGAATCTGTTAACAAGAGACAAGCTCATACACTCCTATTGTGACATGTATTTAGAGTTGATTGGTCTGAAGAATGCTTGCATCTTTTTAAAGGAGTTTCAACAAATCGTAATCTTCACAGTAAGCATGTGTGAAATATTGTGCGTGTGTGCGTGTGTGTGTGTTTTTATTTATTTGTTTGTTTTTTATTTTTTTAACTTAACAAATTAAATTCATTTATTTTTGTTTAGTAACTTTATGTATTTGAGAACAATTGTAGGACTTTGAACGAATGAACTGATTGGAATGATATCTCATCATCAAATTCATTGTCCTCTTACTTTTGTACTAATTGGATGGAAAATCAGTGTAAATTTAATTACATTATTATCCATGTTGATCCACATTTAATTTTGAAATAATTTAATATTTTAATTTGTTAACAATTTATTATTACATTATCAATATTTCACATTATCTTATCTTAAGTTTCTTTTGTCCTTATGGGCTACACAATGAATTTTTAAGTTATTTTATGACAATATAAAAAACGTACTAACAATATAAATGTATTAACTGTTGAGTTAATTCATTGAGTGGCTCATTGAGTCAAATCAGAAGGTTGGCTCAGATTCAATAAGGCTTGCAAGTTGGCAAGTTGCACTTTTAGAATCTTGCTAGATACATTGCACTGCTGTTCTACAGATGCAACTTGCAAGTAAGTTGGCAAGTTGAAGCCTTGGAAAAGTACTCGTTTGTCCCCAAATTTTGGTGTATAAATAGGGGTGCAAGTAGTATACAAGAGCAAAGCGAGCAAGAGCACCTGAGAGCAAGAAAGTGTAAACAAAGTGTGAGTGAGTGTGAATTGAGTTTGAGAGTCTCCTCCTCCCCTATTGTTGTATTTGTTTGTTCTCTTGAAATTATTTAAATTTGCGACTGTGGACGTAGGCGATTTGTTGAACCACGTAAAACTTGTGTGGTTCTTGTTTGGTTACTTGTTTTGTGTTTGTTTCTAGGCCTTGGGCATAACAAACTGGTATCAGAGCACCCAGATTGCAAAACAAAGCTTCGAATCTTTGTTTTTCGAATCTGCCTAGAAACCCCAAACTTTTGTATACACCAAACTGATCCCTTTATCACCAAGAGTCCAATGGTGTAAAGATCGAAGCCATCCACTGTTGGACGCGCCCTCACGTGCCACCTGAAGTTTGGAGTGTGGTCCCACTTTCAGACATGCGCTCAACGCTTCTTCCTCCTCAACTTGGCTCAGAATGACGTCAGCGTGACACAACACTATTGTTCGGAAGCCGAGCTCAGCAGTCGATCAGAGAAGCCGAGCACATAGCCGATTAATGAGCCACCGAGCTCAGCGCCATATCATTAACTCTTTTAGTTGACATGTCAATGCCATGTTAGCACCCGATCAGGCTCAGTGTGCCACATGTCAGCCACGTTATCCACCATTTCACATCATTGCTACGACACCAATACGTCATTGCCACAACATCGACACGTCAGCACCCGATCGAAATCGGTGTGCCACGTGTCAGCCGCGTCAACATCCCTGCCATATCAACAACAAGGTCAACAGTAACGGTATATTTTGTTTTGGATAGAATATTTCCTCTCTTTAGCGAAATATTTCCCTTTTTTTTTTTCTAGTAGAATATTTCCCAAAAAAGTTTTCGGTCAATTTTTGAGCCAATTGTGGGCTATTTTGACACGAGAAGACTTGTTCTTAGCTAAATCAGTCATTTCGGACACAACTGTGGACTCTTTTTTTTGAGATTCAGACGTGAAGTTTGTGTGAATTCTTTGAGAGCTTAGAAATTTCTGTGTTTCAAGCATCTGTCATTGCTTGTGGTGGAGTTTAGAAGAGTTCTAACGGCAGAAGGTTCAACACCAAAGGCATCCGAGTCTTCAAGTAGCTCTAGGCGAAGGAAAACCTTGTCCAATGTAAAGTTCGAGGTGGAAAAATTTGATGGAACCAACAACTTCGGCATGTGGCAATGCGAAGTTATGGATGTGCTCTACCAACAGGAAGTTGACATTGCTTTGGAAGACAGACCAGTTGATATGGGTGATAAGAAATGGGCACTAATCAACCACCAAGATTGTAACACCATCCGATTGTGTCTAGCCAAAGAATAGAAATACTTTATCATGAGAGAAATTTTTGCAAAGGAATTATGGAAGAAACTGGAAGAGAAATACATGACGAAGAGTGTAGAGAATTCGCTTTACTTGAAGAAGCAACTCGTTTGTTTCTAGTACAAAAGAGGTACTTCAATGATAGACCATCTAGATGGCTTCAATAAAATTCTTGCCAATTTTCCGAATCTAGATATTGAAATTAAAGATGAAGATAAAGCACTATTGTTGTTAAATTCCTTGTCTGACACATATGATCACTTAACAACCACATTACTGTATGGAAATGAGAAAATTAGTTTTGTGGAAGTTTCAAATGCCTTAGTTAATAATGAGTACATGAAGAAGGATAAAGAGATCTGCAGTGACACTTCTAGTGAAGCTTTGACAGTAAGGGGTAAACCTCGTTCGAAGTCAGCAGGAGCTTCAACTGATAGATATGATCTCGCGAAGGATCAGTGTGCCTATTGTCACAAGAAAAAGCATTGAAAGAAGGATTGTCCAACTTTGAAGAAGAAAGAAAATGATGATTCCAATTCCAATGTAGCACATGATGATTCTGATGATTATGAATTTTAGGTGGCCTTTGGTCACTTGTTTGATTATGGAAGATTCGTATTTGTTGATATGGAGAAGATCTTGTGGTAATCTACTTTAGATCTTGGTGGAGCTTTGGCATCATTTTGCAGCTTCTTAGAGGCGTTGTTTTTTGGCGGTTTGCCCTAGATCCTTGGTGACTTCTTTGAAGTCTTGTTTTTGACTTATGATCGTTTCTTTCTCTTGTCGCTTTGCATCATTCGCATTGTTCTTCTGCTCCATATTCGAAGACACCAATAGTGGTTGTTGAAGATTGGAGAGAAAATTGTTGTGGAGAAACTTGAAGGTGATGATTCTGAATCTCATCATTGCGAAAGGAAAGCTTTGGAAACTTTGTTTGTAGCCTTCTTGTTGTATTTGATTCGATCTCTCAATATGCTGTTAGATTTGGAGGAGATAGATCATTTGCAGACTTAGTGGAGTTAATTTGGAATTTGAAGTTTGAATTTGGTATCGCTTTCAGATTTGCTTAAAAGGAGAATTTGAAGCGTCCGATTGTTTTGAATTAGTCTCCTTAGCATCAGATCAAGAGGTTTGTACATCATGGTTTGTTTGAAATTGTCGAAGTTGACTTGTTTGGCGTTTGGAACTTGGCACAATGATGGTGTTTAGAATTCGGTTCCTTATTGCAGAATAATTTGAAGAATTGGTTCGATTCATTCTGCAATTTGTCTTAGCTAGGCTCGATGCATCTCAGGCATTCACTTGGTTCATTTGGCATTTGTTTTGTGCTCATTCTGAAGCACTTGTTTAGATTGGTATCTCGCTAATGTGGAGTTTTGTTCAAGTTTGTGTGACTTGATTGTTTTTGGTATAAAAGTTGGAGAATCTTCGCCAAGGTGGAGATTTGTTGAGTTGATTCATTGAGTGGCTCATTGGGTCAACTCAGTAGGTTGGCTCAGATTCTAAAAGGTTTGCAAGTTGGAAAGTTGCACTTCTAGAATCTTGCTAGATACATTGCACTGTTGTTTTGTAGATGCAACTTGCAAGCAAGTTGGCAAGTTGAAACTTTGGAAAAGTACTCTTTTGTTCCCAACTTTTGGTGTATAAATAGGGGTGCAAGTAGTGTACAACGGCATCTGAGAGCAAGTGAGTGTAAGCAAAGTGTGAGTTGGGTTTGAGAGTCTCTTCCTCCCCCATTGTTGTATTTATTTGTTCTCTTGAAATTAGTGAAATTCGCTCCTATGGACTTAGGCGATTTGTCGAACCACGTAAAACCTGTGTGGTTCTTGTTTTGTGTTTGTTTTTGAGTCCTAGGCACAACATTAACTGTGTATAGCATGGGGATTACGCTAGTATATATATAATATAATTCAATTGTCAATTAGTGTATTTTTCTAACATACTATTTGTATAAATTCTCTTAGAATTTTTAATTCAAAGAATAAATGTTGATGTTTGAAAATCCATATGTTTCAAGAAAGACCTTCAAGATTAATATTTTTTAAGATTATTGCCATTTAACAATTTTAACATTTTAAAATTAAAAGAGAGAGAAAATAAGAAATTGGAAGTTTGAGAAGTGATTGAAACTATAAAAAGAAAAATTGTTGACCTGACTTAAAACAAATATAGAAATTAAAAATTTTGATAGCAAAGCCAGAGGAATCAAAGCTCCAGTTTTAAAAAATTACACTGCGTTGATCGAAAGGCCTTTCAATTGATTATGTTACATACATATTATATGGAGTGATTGAAACTATAAAAAGAAAAATTGTTGACTTGACTAAAAATAAATATAGCAATTAAAAATTTTGATAGCAAAGTCAGAGGAATCAATGCTCCAGTTTTAAAAGATTACACTGTGCTGATCAGAAGGCCTTTCAATTAATTATGTCACATACATTTTATATGGATTGAGCCTTTCAATTAATTATGTCACATACATATTAGGAAAAGTTACCCAAAAATCTCATTTGGGAAAATATTGCTCTATTTAATCCTGGAAGTTTTCTTTCAAACCAATTAGTTCTTTTATTTATGGTATATTCTGGAGTTTACTTGTTTAACAAAATATGATTTTGATTGTGATTTTTTCCTAATGTTTGGGTGGATTGGTTATGGTATGGTGTTAATGTTTGAAATTTTTGTAGAGGATTGCGTGGAGTAATTTGTGGGGTTAGTGATGTTTAGCCATTTGATGTGGGGGGCTGATGTGGAATTGTGGTGTTGTTGTTGGTTGTTATTTATTTATTTATTGTTTGTTTGATTTTAACACTACCACCCACACAAGACCCACTACATACATGATTCTGACAAATTTTGCAAATAGTAAACCTAAACATTTTGGTATAACTGTAAATTACATAATAGCAACGAAAACGGGCATAACACTGTGCTGATTAGTGTCAATTAGACAACATAAGTCATGTTCATTTAGCCATCAACATCAACATACAAATGGAAAACAAAGTGTTGCCGATCATTTTGCGTTCAAGTGCGCTGAGATGTGTTAGTATGCAACCAACATTATTCTTACAATTTTAGAATTTTTCAATGTTGCTGGAAGTGTCTTTCATATATCAAATTCACTTGTTACATTAGGACTTCAATAGTTCACTTATCTTCCTGCATCAACATCGGCTTAAGACCTCACAAGAAAAACCAATAACAAAAATAGACATACTGTCGTAATCCGCCCAACACAACATATCTACTTACATGGCCATTGCACAATCACAAACCCAACAACAAGAAGAACATTGTATCGCGCCTACCTAGCATCAACATCCACACCATGTTCACAATTCAAAATTACATCAATCAAACAAACTATACTAATATCTACCATGAACCACACCCCCAAAATCACATTCCTACCACCCACACACAATAAAAAAAAAACCACAAAAACCAACCCAACAACATGAATACATTACCAATCCACCATTACCGAAAATTGACATCAACCCAAAGCCCATATTTCCCCATCACATAATATAGATAAGACCAATTACATTAACATTACAGTTCATTAATTCAAAGAACACAACATCGAACTGTTTGTCCACCAGGAACCATGAAATGTTGTGTTTGATTTCGGTACAAAATAACATCATGAAAACATGAAAAAATACCACCATTTCACACATAACACAACCTCAATGTTGTACAAACCACACACGAACAAAGCAACATCAAACATTTCCATACCTTTCGCCATCGCAAAACAACAACCACACAAACACTGATTCACAAATGATGTTAGCTCATCGATGTTTCAACCTCACTGATGATCACAAATCCAGAATCCTCAGTGCCCATGCCGACTTGTCTCTGCCAATGTGCTAGAATGGGGTTTTTGTGGGTGGTGTTCAACATTATTTGGGAAATGAATATTCTAGTTCCAACATTGCCAAATCCAATGCTTCAATAACCCAAGATGAGGATCCAATCACTAACATTGGAATAGAAACCCTGAAATTTTGTATTCTATCTCGTTCGTTTTGTTCGGGATGAAGGGAAACAATAAAAAGCTATAGTACACTTTTGGGCATTTTTGTAACTACAACATCACCAAAAACCCACATTTACCCCTACTCAAGCCAAGTCACATGATAATTTCATGGGCTTTTACGTAACAAACATTCATATGGGACTTTTCAATCTACAAAATAAAACATAGGACTAAATGGTTCAACACATCCAAATTTGGGATTTATTGATGCTTTACCCTACATATTATATGGATTGAACCTCATGTTGGGATTGGGGTTGGTATTGTGCCTTGTGGCACAACACTCGCGTTGTGAGGCCCCCATTGAGAGTATGTTCTGAGTTTTTTTATGACAATTTGAATTGTTCATATTGTATGATTTATTAAGCATATTATTCATAAAAAATTTCAGGGTAATTGGACATATGTAACATTATGATCAACCTTAATTATATTTAAAAAATTATCAAAATTATATCAACCGTTTATTTTTGTTTAAAGCAAATGTGGTTTTGTTATAGAGTTACAGATGTCCAATTAATCTTATTTTTTATATTATTTTTATGTATGATTTACTTGACGAACCTTATAATATAAATAGTTAGAATCATAAAAATAGATTTGGAACATGCCTTGACGGGTTTCACAACAACCATACTATGGCAGAAGGCATAACACCTATTCCAAGTCCATCTTACGTTAGTGAAAGAAAAATAGGGTCTTTTTCAAGTTGGGTGCCATTGTTTGAGGCCCAAGGCAATGGCTTTGCATTTGCGCCGGTCCTAGTCACGTTCATAGTGGTGGTGGTGGTGTTGGCAGTGGTGGGGGTGATAGTCCTAATAGTAGTGGTAAGGTGGTGGTTTGGTGATATTGAAAGTCGTGGTTACAGTGATGAAGGTGGTAGCGTTGGTAGTGGTGGGGTGGGGTCAAGGTGGTAAAGTGGTAGAGATGGTGGTCTTGGTTATAGTGTGGAGATGGTAATGAAGTGGTGGTGTTAGTATACAAAGTATAGTGGTATTGATAAGATTTTATTTCAGAAAATATTTTTCACTTTTCAAAAGTCGAAAATATTTCAGTCCAAATAAGTTATGTTTTTCGTTGATTCTCTTTTCTTATTTTATCAATCACTAGAAAATATTTTTTGGCTCAAATAAATTAGCCTAAATGTAATAGAGATTTGGAAACCTTTGGTTGTGTTTGTTAGAGTTTTCCAAATATGATTTGAGAATAGAGTTGAATTTTGAGTTTGTGGGTTTTGGAATTATGATTTGAGTGTGAAAAATTTGTTTAGTGAATGAGGTTTGAAAAAAGTTTTGAATTGAGTGGGGAATTTTTGATGTAACATATGATATTTGATACAAAAACTTACAACTCATAACCAAACACACAACTCAAAATTTTATTAAAGCTCATAAATCTTGTTTAAAAATTTGGAAAATATTTTTTGTTGAATATATAAAAATGTTAATTGCAAAAAAAAAAAAAAAAAAAAAAATTGCACTGTTCCGGTTAATCGTCCGGATGACCGGACGTTCGATGGGACGACCAGTTAGTCCAAATTTTCCCCCCTTCAACTGGGTTTTCAAAAGTGAGTGTGTAATTAATTTTTGAAAGCCACAACCAAACACCATATGCAAACTAAGAGCTGGAATCACAATTCCAAAACTGTTCCAAATAGAGTTGATTCTCTCCATTACATATTCAACAACCATAAAGTTGGAAAGCGAATTTATCATTATTCCAAATTAAAGAAAAGTCATTTTCATAACCATTGAATTATGTGATGGAGAAATTTCATTGTAATGGAGAGGATAATAATCCAACCTGATTTTGTCCAATAACAATTACCATTACTACCTCCCACCAGAAAAATAAATGTATAAATATTAAAGAAGAGAGAGAGAGAGAGAGAGATAGGAAACTAACAAGTAGATGAAGCACTTCCAGATGTTGAAGCATGTACCGCTTGGGAAAGAAGAATGCTCTTGAGCCATCACTTCTTGAGGAGAAAAATCTTTCCATGCCAGCTTAGGGTTGTGGCCGAGAAGATCCAAAGCCAGGTCTAATAACGCATCAATTATACAGATCCGATATTAATCAATAATAATATTATTTGTACAGAAACAAAATACATAATTATGAACATAAAATTTACATATGATTTCGATTCATTCTAAATGTAGTAGAGACATACTCACAAATTGTGTTTCAGAACAAACAACATAATACATTAATCAAAATATTGATTTCATGTTCTTAATTTTTTGGATCAAATGACTATTTCATGGAGATCACAGACAATAATCACAAAGTCATGCTTAGCTCATGTGAGTTGCAATTTAATTCAACAACCCTTTTGTTTGGGAGAAAATATTTTCTAATTTTAAGAAGTAAAAAAAAAAATTCAAACCAGAGTCCTATTAATGCCATCACACTACCACCACCACTAAGGGTCGGCATGAGATCGAACACAATGGGAAAAATGATGGCCAAGCCTGCCCGTAAACTAAACCCAATGGACTTTTTTTACTAGCTCAGGTTGAACTGTTCTACGCTTCACAACCTTAGGCTTAAGTCTAACCCAATGTGTTTGGCTCATATAGGCTTACGGGCCAAATTGATAGGCTACCAATCACGGGCCAATGGATATTGGTTTAGCAAGTTTAGCCAAACGGGTTAAGATTTAAGATCTATTATTTAGATTTTTTGTATTTTTTTTAATGAGCTCATGGATTGGGCTGGCCAACGGCCCAATGTGTTGGTCCAATAAATCGGTTTCAAACTCTAAGCCTAGACCCAGCCAAGCCTCACCCCCACCACACATCACCAACACATGACTTTTAATGTCGCAACCCAATATAAGAAGAAAAAAAAAAAACCTATATACTGAAAGGACATTTTTAGGATGTGTTCCGCCAAAACAAACGGAGGGTAAGTATTGCTAATACAACAATGCTAGGGATCATGAAAGTTTTTTCATGAAAATAATCATGAAAGCTTTGTGACTGTTGGATTACATTTAGAATAAAACACCACACACTAATCAAGATAATCCAAGGATAATAAACTTTTCATGATCATTTTCATGACAAAATTTTCATAATTTCTAACTTTTCCCTTGCTAATAATACTCACCATAGAATCCAACATTTACGGCAAAACGCATGAGCGTGGCACCTGCTTCGCCTTCATAAGGTTTCCCTGCTTCGCCTTCATAAGGTTTCGATTCCTCGTCATCTCTGGTGACAGACAGCAAGAATAGAGTCATCTTCCTCTGACCATGCATGGCAGCCAAGTGGAGAGGCAGAGAGCCATCATTGTTCCAGATATTAGGCAAGTCTGGGTTTTTCTCCACAACCAACTTGGCTTCAATAATATTGCCAAGCACAGCAACTGCATGAAGTGCTGTATTGCCAAAGTAGTCAGTCAAAGCCAGTGCCTCTGGCCGCATCAACGCCACTAGTTTCCTGACAAACAGGATCCCCCGCCTTTGCCTTAACTGCCACGAGAAGAGGCATCTCCAAGAGGGCGGTGAGATGGGCTGTGATCGCGTTGGGGTCATTTTCAAAAATTTTACTGGCATTCTCCCAGTTGCCTTGGAGTATGGCTATGTGGAGTGGCAGGTAACAACTTATGTCTCTCTCTGCTGCTGCTGAAAATTAACAAGAACAAAATAACAGTTATTATTTTCTTTCTTTATTTTTTTTGGGAAACTTTTGATTTTGGAGTCATGAGTGTTGTGATCTTACTAGGGATGTCGTGAACAAAATTAGGGATATTAGTGCTATTCATCCATGATTGTGTTGTTGAAGGCAAAGCCATCCTTGATGGAACAAAGACAGACCACAGGCTCTGTGTTTTGAGCAAATCAAAATCCAGTTTTCATCAGTTCTAGCATAACACTTAAAGCCCCGCCTTGGCCGACTTTTCTTCCCTGTAGCATCTTTGAATTGTTCAATTCATTAGATGTTAATTAATTGAATTATCTCATATTCACTCTTATTAACAAAAATATCCAAACAAAATGATTGACTTTTAAGTTCTTGACTCATTCTCCCTCTATCTCTCTAAGACACCCACATTTTGTTTTTAAAACTAAAACTGCATCAAGATTGCAGCAATGATTAAGCAAGGAATTTTTCATTCACGTCATTTCACTCTTGTACATATCTAATTATCATTTTGGTTTTAAAATTGTTATTGGATGACAACATTTTCGTGGATTTCATTTGTTGTTGGGAGTAGGTCCTTGTCTCCATACTTTGAAAAGAAGTAAGAAATATGTATATTTATGAATGAGGAGGATCAGTTTCACTCTAAAATTTGGACTGAATGGCATTATTTGGATCCATAGGGCCTAAGACGTTTTAAAATTTAAACCGTTCATTTCATCAAACACTTTCTATGATTCATCCTCATAAAAAATTAGGTCGATCTGATAATTGTAACTTATTTAATATATTACGTTTGTCACAAAAAAAAAAGAAAAAAGTATGGTTTATTTTTAAAACTGCAATTGTCATGCATATATATATATATATATTTTGAGTGACAATGCGATAAATTGAAAAGTAAATTGCCGATAAATCCAATCTAAGGAGGGTATAAGGTATTAGGTCTAGTGAATATTTTTTGTTAGTGAAAGGTCCACATTTTATGAAATAATTTGGTGAAAAGTCATTTTGTTATTTTATGAAAACATTTTGTTTTCAATTTTATTTCTTAATTTATCTGTTGACTTTTCGTTGACTATATGTTTAAATTTATATCTTTCTGTTTAAATTATTTTCTATCTATTCAATTTTTTTTGACTATCCGTTCAATTTTTTTTTATCTGTTCACATTTTGTTGTCTATCTGTTCAAATTTATGTCTATCTGTTGAATTTTTTTTTTTTTTTAGTTATGATTAAAAATGATCTAATTATAATATTTGGGATAATTAACACCACAAAAGTTTGTGTACCATAGTATCACCTAAATGTTTTATGGTATAATAATATATGTATTAATATTAAATGAATTTTTGTAATTCTTTACAAATTTTCTTTACTCATCTAGTAATTTTTGTTTAAATATTTTTTTTTTGTTAATAAGAGTAAAATAGATATTTTAAAAAATTAATTTATTATATTAATTTTCTTATTAGTTGACTTAACGGTTGACTAACGAAAGAATTAAATTATAATAAAAGCTTAAACTTTCGAGAGATAAATATAATTTTTAAAACGTGAGGAGACTATTTATATTAAAGACAAACATTAAGGGGGGTGTCAGTGCAATTCACCCTAATATCTTCACCATTGATTTGCTTCTGCTTTTCCCAAGTATCATTTATTTATAATGTTTCCTTATTTTTCGATTTTTACTAAAATCAAAATTATATTCATTTATTCTATTTGAATTGTCAACGTCTGTTTGATTTGTGTTTGTAAAGTAGCTTTTGAGATAAAACGTACGAAGACTTATTTAGTTTTCCTTTTTTCAGAAATAATTTTGAAAAATTATTTTGGAAAGAAAATTTTAAAAAAAGTGATTGATTTGATGTGTATGAAGGAGAGAGTAATTTTGAAAAGTATGTAGCCAAATAAAATTTTGAGATTTTTTTTAAAAATATTTATTTGATTTGATTACTCTTAAAAATTTCTTTGTAGAAAATTTTTTTCAAAATTTTTCCGAAAAACAAACCAAACACGGCCTTTGTTTCCTTCTCCATCCCTCTTTTGCTTTCGTACGCAGCTCTATCTTTTGTTAAAATCTCTTTCTTTGAACCTTCCATACCAATCAACTATGGGCCATTTTGGAAAGCTGGTAAAAAGTCAGCTTCCAGTTTTTTATCAATTTTGAGTCACATCATCTCTCACAAAACTTACTTATAAAAAGACAAAATAGTCACATCACCTCTCACAAAACTTTCTCACAAAAAGACAAAATAAGCTAAAAAAGTCAAAAAGTCAACTTTTTACCAACTTCCCAAAACACCACATGTAATTTTAAAACAATAAATTAAGTAATTTTTTTTTAAGGATAATGTTAAGAATCATAAAAATAATCATAATTTTTTTTTTAATATTTAGATTATACATATAATAAAATATCACCCTCTAATCAAAAAAAAAAAAATCTTTATAATTTATTTCATGATATTTTATTTTTATAATCCCTAATATTATTCATTTTTTAATTGGCATTCACACTCTTTATCTTAGTGAGCAAGAAATATAGAACACAAGAAGTCAAATTCACCACCTTTTTTTTTTTTTTTTTTTTTTTTTTTGGTTTGCGGTCGGTTTGAATAAATTCACTCTTCATCTACTTCTCCACTCCACACACACAGAAACACAGAGAAAAGGAGAAGAAAAAAATAAAGGGAAAAAGAGAGATGGAGACCTGGTTCATCATCGTAACTACCCTATGTATCTCTGCTCTCATCAAATCTCTCTTCAATCTAATCCTCTCCCCATCTTCTTCCTCATCCTACAAGAACCTCCCTCCGGGCCCGGCCACTGTACCAGTGATTGGAAACTTCCTATGGCTTCGCAAATCATTTTCGGAGATTGAACAAGGTCTCCGAGACCTCTGGGGCAAGTACGGCCTCATCATCACCCTCCGGATAGGGCATCGTCCCGCCATCTTCGTCAGCAGCCACTCCATCGCCCACCATGCCCTTATTCAAAACGGTGCCCACTTCTCAGATCGCCCCAAGCCCCTCGCCACCGTCAAGATTTTCAGCAGCAACCAACACACTATCAGCTCCGCCGCCTACGGCCCCACCTGGCGCCTCCTCCGCCGCAACCTCACCTCCGAGATCCTCCACCCCTCCTGCGTCAAATCTTATACCCACGCCCGCCAATGGGTCCTTGGAATTCTGATCCACCGTCTTCTCGATTCCGCCGAGGACTCTTCGGCGGAAGCCGTGAAGGTGGTGCATCATTTCCAATACGCTATGTTTTGCTTGTTAGTACTCATGTGTTTTGGTGATAGGCTTGATGAGAAGCAAATTACGCAAATCGAAACGGTGCAGCGCGCGATGCTATTGAGGTCTAGTCGCTTCAATATGCTCAACTATTGGCCCAAATTAGGGAAGATTGTGTTTCACAACAGCTGGAATGAGCTCCTGCGGATGCGCCGGGATCAAGAGGAAGTGTTGATTCCTCTCATAGAAGCCCGAGTCGACGTTGTGAAACAACGACGACAAGGGAACCAAGAAGAAGAATCGAGCATGGTGGCATATGTGGATACGTTGGTGGATCTTGTGCTGCCCGACGAGAAGAGAAAGCTCAACAACGATGAGATGGTGAGCCTATGCGGCGAGTTTCTCAACGGGGGCACTGATACTACATCGACTGCTTTGCAGTGGATCATGGCTAACTTGGTGAAGTATCCTCGCGTTCAGTCCAAGTTGTACGAAGAGATTATTGGGGTAGTGGGCCCACCACCGCCCCTGTTCCGAGGAGGAGAGAAAAAAGAAAATTACATGAGATGTCATACTTAAAAGCTGTAGTATTGGAAGGGTTGAGGCGTCATCCACCGGCACACTTTGCACTGCCCCACACGGTGACTAAAGATGTGGAGTTGGAAGGCTATGAGGTGCCCAAGGGTACAATGATAAATTTCATGTTGGCGGAGATGGGGTGGGACCCGAAGGTATGGGATGAGCCCATGGAGTTCAAGCCCGAGAGGTTCTTGATAACTAGCGGTGGCAATGGAGAAGGGGAAGGGGAAGGGGAAGGGGAAGCGACAGTGGTGTTCGATTTCGATATAACAGGGAACAAGGAGATCAAGATGATGCCATTTGGGGCCGGGAGGAGGATTTGTCCGGCGAGTGGTTTGGCTCTGCTTCACTTGGAATATTTTGTGGCCAATTTGGTTTGGTATTTTGAATGGACGGCTGCGGATGGAAATGATGGGGATGTTGATTTATCAGAGAAACACGAATTCACTGTTGTGATGAAGAATCCACTACGGGCCCACATCTCCCCTAGACTAGAGGCTAAGGGATAAACAAATAAATATTAAATACACAGTAGTAATATTATATATGCCAGGCCAAGGATTTGTGGGTTGTCCATCCTCCTACTTTAAATTCACAATGTAATATATATGTATTTTTGTAACGTACACACCCACCTATACCTTGAACCACTTTTAGAGTAAGATAGAAGATAATAAGTAATCTTTTTTTTTTTTTTTTTTTTTTTTTTTTTTTGGTTTTTGCTTTGATCTTTTCCATGATTTTGTTGTATATAATTGTCGAAGAAGGGCAATCGTGGCTAACCCTGACGGGTAGCCTAGTTGTTCATTGGGTTTGTTTCGTACATGATCGATTCAGTTTCACTTTTTATTGGTTCATTCGGTTTACTTGAACTATGTAATTAGGGTTGTCACTTTGATTTTCAGATTTATGTTCTTAGAATAGGGTCAAAAATAGTTGCATTGGACATAATTCTGGTTACACAAAAACATAAATAAAAATCAGGTACATGAATTTCATTCCATATCCAATATATAAAAAGATCCCAGATTTGGTTTTTGTTTATTACATAAATTAATAGATATTTATTTCGTGATCAATTTGTGAAAAAAATCACATATCTGCCACATTAACATATTTAAAATTACAAATTTTATGGTGATTTTTAATTTGAAATGAGATAATCACAAACAATTATATAATTTGAAGACTTATGGAAGGGTGGTAGTTGCTAATATTGTTTCACATGGGGAGGGTGGCTAGTTTGGTTCAGAGATTTATGGAAGATATTTGGAAGAACATTCACAATGAACTTGATCATAATATTACATAATGTATTCATTTTTAATCACGTCATTGCGATATCAAACATGGTCTAAGTTTAGGATATTTAAAATCAAGTCATTATGTCGTGCTTTTTAGGATAGCTCAAGTGTTTCTTTTTCTTGGAAAGGGATTTAGAGCTCTAAACCCCTTCCATGGTTTGGTTTTTTTATTTTTTATTTTTTATTTTTTTTTAGACAACCGCTTGGGAAAAATTTTATGTATAATTTTGTCCATCCAAATGTTGTGGCTTGGTATTGGTGTTGTATGTGCAAAGATGTGCATGATATTTAAAAGAGTGGTTATAGAGATGTGGGCTTTGATTTTGTTATTTTGCTATGTTTTGAGTTTTTTGTGAAGAGTAATAGAGTTTATATATTGTTAAAATGTTATTTAGGGATTTTACAGTAACCTTGCACATAAATTTGGGACATTTACAGAGGTCTCACTATCATTCATGAGGAAGGATACAACCAAACAGAAATTGAAACAGACTCAGAGAAAGCTTACGCCCAATCCACTCTCCTTCTTTTCAAGGAAATAGTGAACGAGTGCAGAGCCTTAAGGAGAAGATGTAACTGTGTAATCAATCAAGCATATCTGCAAGGAAGGAAATCAATGGGCAGATAGATTAAGCTAGTATAGAAACTGTTCAAGATGAACCCCTGGTTGTTCTAGATCAGCCCCTAACATATGGGGGTCTATTGTAAGTTGACCTCTCTGGGGTCTCTTTTGTTAGGGCTTAGTCCCCTTCTAATTCCTTTGAATTAAAAAAAAAATGTCATTTGCCACTCTTTTGTTAAGATCCTACTAAAGGACACATGATGCTGCTTTGTTTTGTATCATAGTTAAGCTTCCTAAGAATTTCAGCATTCCCAATTAATCAACTGTGGGGTAATTATAAAAAAAACTCAAGTTTTGACTCTTCTAATAAAATAAATCTTAAGTTTTTAATTTTGTCAATTTAAATTTTAAACTTTTAATTTGTTTTCAATTTAAATCATCAATCTATTTCCGTTAAGTAATACTGACGAAAAAAAATAACATTTTAGTCGTTAAACTCAACGAGACGGCTATTTCAAACATTTTATGTACATTTACATTTAATTTAAAGACGAAAATATCTTTTTCTTGTTGGTTTTGCTTAACAAAAATAAGTTGATAGTTTAGATTGAAAACAAATCAAAAGTTATGGATTTAAATTGATAAAATTAAAAATTAAAAATTTATTATTTTGTTACAAATGTCAATTATTTATTTATTTATTTTTCTATAATTACCCCCATCAACTTATAGGCCCTGTTTGGCAAGTTGGATTTTAGATTTTTTTGCAAAAAGATAAAATAAGTTAAAATAACTAATAAGATAAAATGTCACATCAAACCCATAATCATTTCGCCTTTTATCTCACAAACATCATATTCAACTACAAAAATATCTAATCATCTTCCCAAATACAAAAATTTTAATCTATTAAAATAGCTCAAACCAAAATAGTTTACTAAAATAACTAACTTCCCAAACGAGACCATAAATTGTTCTAACTTTCTAGTTTAATCTTTGGCATGTCCTTAAAGCTTATATTCTTATAAGGTTTGTGGTTGCTACCGTGAGTTAAGGATGCAGGGTAGCTGGAAATAAATCGTCCATTTTAGAACAGTTAAGAAAGATATTTTTAAAAAAAAATTATTCTTTTTTTCAATTTTTTTGGAAAATAAATTTGATGAAATTATGTAATCATGATTATTAGATCAATCTGAATTTTTTTCATAAATAATTTACATGCATAATCCAACAAAATGAACAATTCAAATTGAGTAGAGATCATTAATAGGTTAGTTCGGGCCTATCCAAGCCGCAACTAATGTGCCCAAGTCCCATATATGGGGCATTTTATTTGAACCCAAAAAATATCTCAATACACTCAATTTAAATTTATAAATTTTAATTCCTGTTATATCTTAATATGAATTTACTAATAAGAATAAATCATATTAAATCCTAAAATATTTTTTTTCCCCCTCATGGTACACCGTAATCCATTATTCCTATTCAAATTCCTGCATTTTCTTCCCCAAGAGATCGAAGTTAGTTTGTCTTCTTCTTCTTCTTCTTCTTCTTCTTCTTCTTCTTCTTCACTCCAAAACTTTGATCCACCTTATCAAAACTCACCATTATCATTAACATCATTGTTTTTTTTATTATTTTGAAACTCTAAATCCTATAAAAAAGTTTGAACAATCAAACAATGAAGGAAAGTAATAATCAAGATAATATTTTAAAGCAACCCATCAAAGAGGAGGTGAGTATTCATATAAAAATCAAACCATCTACATTATCATTATAAATAAAGAAATAACTTTACATTAAAATATAGATGAAACAAATTCCACTAAAGAAAAAAAAAAAAAAAAAACTAAAATATGTGAGTGCTCCAACATACTAAAAAAACCAATGTGTAATAGTGTTTTCTCATTCAAGCATTTTTTCAAACACATAGTAATCAACAAATTAGAATAGCAAATCAGTAATAGAATTGTCAAATATATAATAATCGACAAATTGTTATAGCAAAAGAGCAAGAGAAGAAAGAGATACAAAAAAACAGAAGCAAAGAGATGAAGTTTGTCAATGGTGACTCTGATTATGAAGTCCCTCCAGGTGCCTCCTGTGCATCAGGTTGAAAGATTTTTCAAATATTTTTTTTTTTTGATTTCTTTATTATTTATTATTTGAGTTTATTGAGGGTAACTTAGGAAAAATAATAGAGTGTACTTAGAATAATATAAAATTTTAAATAAATGAAAAGTGTGTACTTAGAAATAGGGAGTCCTTAATGATTTTTTGGGGATAAATTGAATCTCCCCCTATATGGCCTGTTTGGTACAGCTTATTTCAGCTTTCAGCTTAATTTAAGCTATTTTGATGTGTTTGGTTTAGCTTAACAATACAGCTTATAGCTTTTCGTAAGTCAGAAATCAACTTATTCTTTGAGTGGGGCAGGAGAAGCTTAATTTATAAGTCAGAAATCAGCTTATGTTGATAGTTATAAGCTATAAGCTGCTAAGGTATAAGCTATAAGCTGCTAAGGTATAAGCTATAAACACTTTCCCATAGCTCTACCAAACAGGCCATAGAGGTCTTCTGGACTTTAATTTCAAAAAATTAAAATTAAAACCATAGTCTACTTAGGCTTCGTTTGGGAAGAAGGGTTGGGTTGGGGGTTATTTTAACCACAAAAAAACAAAAATAGATTTTTTAGTCTAATAAGATAAAATATCACATTCAATCCATAATTATTACATTATTTCTATCACAAAAAGTCAAAAAAGCCAAACACTATAAATGTGTTTTTTTTTTTTTTTTTGGGAGAAAATTGGGAATCCATCAACTGTGCTCCCTCCTGGAACTGTGATAGCTGCTGCAAAAACTACTGTGCCAATGAGTGACGCTGCAACCGTGCACGATGTTGCCATGCCCATCATCCATTGCCCTTCATATACCATCAATTCCTTGTGTTCTTCAATAAATATTTGCAATGGTGTCTTCCCATCACAGTTCTTGGATTTTCTTTCTTGAGGTAGCACAAACTTCTCCACTACCTGTATTAGTTCAGTTGACCATGGAATCATAGAGTAAGCTTGATATGTTTTGGGGTACATATGTTGGCGGAAAGCTAACAATTACGGGCTTTAAACCCGAGTGTTGAGTTTAGCAGACCCCTGGGTTTGGTGCTTTTCGACAACTATTTTTTGTTTTTAATTGGTTTGATCTGGGTAGCCTGGTGGGTCTTTGTCTTTCCTACAAAAATCTAATTGTCCTAATGATGATTTAAGGTTTCCACTAGATTTTTACTCACCCGAATAATATAATCTATTTAGCTATAGTTGTACAAGGTCACTGCAAAAAATAATATCAATCCACCATGGATCATGCTTTAGATGTTTGATGTATCAGGAGCTTAAAACACAATCTGAACAAAATGAATCAATGTTCCACTCTTTTTGTCAATACAATTTCTTATGTGAAAAGAGTGGCCTTAACTGCTATATTTGTTTGGTTGAGTTTTCAAAACTTATTTTTTAAAATCTTTTACATAAAAAAAAAGTTTGAAAAAAAAAATACCAAAAAATATAATATTGAATTTTCAAAAAATTATTTCCTCTAAAAAAAAAAAAGGAAGTCATATGAAAATAATGAGTGTTTTTTTTTTTTTTAAATTTTTTTTACAAAACTAATTTTTAAATTAAAAAAGAAGAAACTACTAGGTGAAGGATGGTAGGTGGTGGTGGGTACTATTCTTGTGCCTGTATTTACGTTTGACCCAATTAACTAAAAGCAAACTTTGGAAAAATGAAGAAATATGGTACTCTCTAGGTGGATTTTTGAAAGAGATTTATTACCTTAAACCATTGTAATTCACGCTGCATTTGTAGAACTGCCCCAGAAGAGAAATCAAGGCGGCGTTGGCGAGCCTTATGTCCAACCAAATGGAGCATATTATTTCTATCATTGTCTGGTAACAAAGATAATAACAATTTATATTGCCCGCTTCGCTGATGCATGACCTTGAAAACTTTTTCATGACGATACATAACTGCGAGATGGAATGAAGTATGGTTTTCTTCATCTATGAACGTAATTGCATGGGGAAATGAGTCCAAAATTTCTTTGACAATTTCATGAATCCCATACTGTGCTGCTAAAAGGAATGGCAATCTAAGTATGCAGGACGCTTTTGTGTTGTCTAGACCTATGACTTCCCTGCATATTCTTTTGACAAGATAAATTGCTTGATGATGCATCAATTTTGTGTTATCTATCCTTACCTGATGTTTCAAGGACTTTCCATAGAACTACATGGAATTTTTGGCACACTACAAACAACAAAACCAAGTCAGGTAAAATTGGCCGATACATACTGAACTGCGGTTACCTATTGGGTTTTTTCGAAAAATGGTTATGAAATCAAAATCATTGAGTTGCAAATGAGTGAAAAAAATGATTCCACATACCAAAATATTTATTTGAATGTGACAAATTGAGTTTGAGAGAGTAAAAAAATGCATATATCATTAGAGCAATTGATAGTGATTTTTTAAAATTCATTGACTACGACACTCAATTCCCAATGATTGATACTCCAATACTGCTTAGACTCTGTAACTAGTTCTTTTTGTAATCTCTTATTTTTAGTTAATAAAAGGGTAATTTCAAATCTAACAATGATAGAGACCTCTTTTTGAAGGATCTGCACAACTCCCAAAGTGATTCACACCGTTCATGATGTGGGCCTTATACATACATGAGTGGGCCCCACAATCATGAGTAATGTGAATTACTTTGGGGGTTGTGGGGTCCTCCAAAAAGGGACCTCATTCATTTTTTTTTCAAATCAGTGATTGTTTGGAAATATATTTTCAAATTAATGGTAAACTTATAAATATTAAAAAGTAAAATTATAAAATTGTAAATAGTTCTTGCAGATACCTCTCGGGTGTAAATTTCCCTTAATAAAATCTTTTCTTTGCTGATCAATTTTTTTTTTCTTTGATATATGTGAAAATGTAAGTATATGTATGGTACAACCTTCCTCGGCCAACTCAAAATCTCAATTGAGATCTTGAGGGAGAAAGCTGAGATGAATAAAACCATAGCGAGAAATTTGAACCAATGTTGGGCTAGATTTTTGCCAAATCTAAGCAGTTCTAACTTATTTCTCAAATCCATGCTGTTTTGTGAAGTGAAACAACTTCAATTAATTTATTATAATTTTTTTTGAAGTGATATTTTAAAAAACACGACTTGAAGAAACAACGTGGATTCGGGTGCATGAGAAAAGTTTCTGTCTAAAAAGGTTGCAAAATTTGGTGTAAGAGAGGAGGAAGTATTCTTCACAAACCTGCTATTAATTGCTTACATCCAAAAATTGGAGCACAACAGCGCCTATGGTGTGTGATAAGAATCTTGAAACTATATTTTCCTTGAAAACAGATCTGTAGCTTACATGTAGTTATATACTAAACACAAAAATATCTAATACACAAAATATCTAATACAAAATAGCTAAACTAAATCTAAGCTAAACTGATTCGTAACAAACTAACAAACTTACTTAACTGATTGTATAACAAACTAACTAACCACCATAACCAATTCCATTGTAGTTACTGATCTGTGACGAATGCTCTGTAACAGACAGAGGCAGCAGTGATGAATTTGTTGGTGTTGCTGTGATAACTTCTTCAGTTGCTGTGATAACTTCTTCAGCCCCCCGCAAGCTGATAGGGCACGGAAACACAAGCAGCTTGTCACGAAGATAATGAAAGCGAAAAGGAGAAAGAGGCTTAGTGAAAATATCAGCGACCTGATCAAGTGTAGGAATATATTTAAGGGCAATCTGTTTGGCAGCCACTTTTTCCCGAATAAAATGACAATCAATTTCTATGTGTTTTGACCAAGAATGGAAAATAGGATTTGATGCCAAAGCCATTGCAGAGAGACTATCACACCAGATAACAGGAGTAGTGGTAGAAGAAACACAGAAATCTTTAAGCAGCTGCTGAATCCAAGTGAGCTCGACTGTGGCATGAGCTAAGGCTCTATATTCAGCCTCAGTGGATGATCTTGAGACAGTGGCTTGCTTTTTAGCTGACCAGGAAATCAAGTTGGATCCAAGATAGACACAATAGCCGGAGGTTGATTTACGATCAAGATGATCACTTGCCCAATTTGAGTCTGAGAAGGCTGAAAGATCAAAAGAACTAGGTGTGAAAGAGAGACCATAAGACAAAGTTCCTTTGACATATCGAAGAAGTCTCTTAACTGCTTGAAAATGGGCATTAGTGGGAAGATGCATAAACTGACAAGCTTGATTCACAGCATAGGAAAGATCAGGTCTTGTGATAGTTAGATATTGCAGACCACCGACTAAACTTCGATATAGGGAAGGTTGAGTAAAAGGCAGAGAATCAGCAGCAGAACATGTAGTCTTAACAACCATAGGAGAAGAACATGGTTTGCAGTCTTCCAACCCGGCTTTGTGCAATAAGACAGCAGCATATTTGGCTTGAGATAAGAAGTAACCATGCTCGGCAGAAGACTGAACTGAAATGCCCAGAAAATAAGACAGGGAACCAAGTTCTTTCATTGAAAAGGCCTTATGCATTTGCTGAAGAAGATTAGCAATGAGTGCAGAATCATTACCGGTTAACAAGATATCATCAACATAGACCAAGAGCAAGGTGAGACTAGCAGAAGTTTTTCTGATGAACAGAGAAGTGTCAGACAGACTGTTAATAAATCCCTGAGAGAGCAAGAAGGAAGAAAATGTTGAGTACCAAGCCCGAGGAGCTTGCTTGAGCCCATACAAAGCCTTCTTAAGCTTGCAGACATGAGTGGAAGATTGCACAAACCCTGGAGGCTGCAGCATATAAACTTCTTCTTGAAGAGTACCATGAAGGAATGCATTGGAAATGTCTAGCTGTTTGATAGTCCACTGAAACTGAAGAGCAATGCTTAAGAAAATGTGAATTATGGATTGCTTAGCCACGGGACTAAAGGTCTCATGAAAATCAATACCTTCTTGTTGCAAAAACCCCTTTGCCACCAAGCGAGCTTTATAACGAGCAATTGTGCCATTGGAATCTCTTTTAATTCGAAAAACCCATTTGCATCCAATAGCAATCTTATGAGAAGGAAGGGCAACAAGGTCCCAAGTACCTTGTTGTTGAAGAGCTTGATATTCTTCCTTCATGGCTTGAAACCACACAGGAGAATTAAGAGCAGCTTGCACAGAGGTAGGTTCAGTCTCAAGGAGAGAAACTGGAGCAGAAAAACAGTGAGGAAGTTTATGTTTAGAGCGAGTGATCATGGGATGTGTGTTAGAGACAGAGGAAGGATGAGAAGGAGGAGGTAAATCAATAGTAATAGAGGTAATAGGTATAGGTTGAGCAACAGAAGTAGGGGTAGAAATAGGTTGAGCAACAGGAATAGGAGGAGGAACTAAAGGAGAAGAAGAAGGCTCAGAAGTAGCATTAGATGGAACAGACAGTGAGGAAGACTGAGAATTAGCAGAATGCACAGATGAGGGCACAGAGGTAGAAGTAAGAGAAGAAGGCCAGAAAAATGAATTAAGAACAGATAAATCTGAAGATGAATGAGAAGATCCTGAGGGATGCTGCTGAAAGAATGGAAAACATGATTCATTAAAGATGACATGCCTAGAAACGTAGATTTTTCCAGAGAGAGGTTCAAGGCACCGATAACCTTTAATAGTAGGATGATAGCCTAGAAAAACACAAGAAACAGATTTTGGTGCTAGTTTGTGAGGAGCATAAGGTTTTAACCAAGGGAAGCATTGGCAACCAAACACCTTAAAAAGGGAAAAATTAGGAATGAGATGAAACAACTTTTCAAAAGGAGTCTTGTGATTCTTCTCCTATGGTTGTTAAGACTACATGTTCTGCTGCTGATTCTCTGCCTTTTACTCAACCTTCCCTATATCGAAGTTTAGTCGGTGGTCTGCAATATCTCACTATCACAAGACCCGATCTTTCCTATGCTGTGAATCAAGCTTGTCAGTTTATGCATCTTCCCACTAATGCCCATTTTCAAGCAGTTAAGAGACTTCTTCGATATGTCAAAGGAACTTTGTCTTATGGTCTCTCTTTCACACCTAGTTCTTTTGATCTTTCAGCCTTCTCAGACTCAAATTGGGCAAGTGATCATCTTGATCGTAAATCAACCTCCGGCTATTGTGTCTATCTTGGATCCAACTTGATTTCCTGGTCAGCTAAAAAGCAAGCCACTGTCTCAAGATCATCCACTGAGGCTGAATATAGAGCCTTAGCTCATGCCACAGCCGAGCTCACTTGGATTCAGCAGCTGCTTAAAGATTTCTGTGTTTCTTCTACCACTACTCCTGTTATCTGGTGTGATAGTCTCTCTGCAATGGCTTTGGCATCAAATCCTATTTTCCATTCTTGGTCAAAACACATAGAAATTGATTGTCATTTTATTCGGGAAAAAGTGGCTGCCAAACAGATTGCCCTTAAATATATTCCTACACTTGATCAGGTCGCTGATATTTTCACTAAGCCTCTTTCTCCTTTCCGCTTTCATTATCTTCGTGACAAGCTGCTAGTGTTTCCGTGCCCTATCAGCTTGCGGGGGGCTGAAGAAGTTATCACAGCAACTGAAGAAGTTATCACAGCAACACCTACAAATTCATCACTGCTGCCTCTGTCTGTTACAGAGCATTCGTCACAGATCAGTAACTACAATGGAATTGGTTATGGTGGTTAGTTAGTTTGTTATACAATCAGTTAAGTGAGTTTGTTAGTTTGTTACGAATCAGTTTAGCTTAGATTTAGTTTAGATATTTTGTATTAGATATTTTGTGTATTAGATATTTTTGTGTTTAGTATATAACTACATGTAAGCTACAGATCTGTTTTCAAGGAAAGAAGTTATCACAGCAACTGAAGAAGTTATCACAGCAACACCAACAAATTCATCACTGCTGCCTCTGTCTGTTACAGAGCATTCGTCACAGATCAGTAACTACAATGGAATTGGTTATGGTGGTTAGTTAGTTTGTTATACAATCAGTTAAGTGAGTTTGTTAGTTTGTTACGAATCAGTTTAGCTTAGATTTAGTTTAGATATTTTGTATTAGATATTTTGTGTATTAGATGTTTTTGTGTTTAGTATATAACTACATGTAAGCTACAGATCTGTTTTCAAGAAAAATATAGTTTCAAGATTCTTATCATGTTATCAGAGCCCTAAGCTCTCGTGAGCAAGATCCACAGCTTTTCAATGGCAGATGCTTCAATGACAGATGCTTCGTTACCTCCAAATCTCAGTTCACTAATTTCAAATTTCAATTCTCTCATCACAGTGAAGCTCGAGGCAAACAATTTTCTTATCTGGAAATCGCAGATGACAAATGTGCTTAGAGCATCTGGATTTCTTGATCATGTAAATGGATCTCATCCATGTCCATCCTCAGAAATCCTTGATGTTTCTGGAAAAACTATTCCAAATCCAAGTTATGCAAAATGGCAGTTGATTGATGCTCATCTGCTCACTTTCCTGACAGCAACTCTATCTTCATCCATTTATTCCTCTGTTATTCATCTGACTCACAGTGATCAGGTCTGGCAATTCTTAGAGAAGCAATTTACTTCAGTTTCACGTTCTCATATTCATCAACTAAAAACTAAACTTCAAACACTCTGTAAGAAGTCAGTCTCAATGGAGGTATATTTGTCACAAATCAAAGATCTCGTAGCACAGTTGGCATTGGCTTCTGCAAGAATTGATGATGAAGATCTGGTATTTCTTACCTTGAATGGTTTACCAGCAGAATATGATGCTTTCAAAACCTCTATTCGTACTCGATTTGAACCAGTCAACATGGAACAGTTGTGTTCTTTGTTATGCTCAGAGTCCATTCACATTGAACAAAAACAGTCTACTGGCACTGATCTTACTGTTGCCTACTCTGCCTCACGAGGATCTTCATCTTCCTCTCATACTAACTATGATTCTTCAAATGCTTACAATCGAGGTTTTCACTCTGCAAGAGGCAGATATCGTGGTTCTAGAGGAGGTAGACAGACTAATTTTCGCGGAGGCAGATTCAATACAAGGTATAATACTAATAGATCCAGAGGCCATTTTTCTTCTACTGCTGGATGTCAGATTTGTGGAGGTCTGAGTCATAATTCGTTTGACTGTTGGCACCGACTGGATCCTCATTTTCAACCTTTCACTAACAACAACAACTCCTTTTAGCCTTCTACTGGCACCAACTCATTTCAGTCCTCTATGTCTCCATCAAGAGCCTATACTGCTTCAGTATCTCAGAATTCTGCTGATCCTTCCATACCTCCTTGGTATGTTGACTCTGGTGCCACAAATCATCTGACCAATGACTTGACTAATCTTCAACATTTTCAGCCCTATCCAGGTCAGGAGCAGGTTCAAATTGGTAATGGTTCTTCCTTACAAATCAGTCATATTGGTAAAGGTATCTTGCCTACACCACATCATTCTTTCCAACTCTCCAATCTTCTTCATGTTCCTGCCATTTCTTCAAATCTGTTATCTGTGCATCAACTTACCAAAGACCACAATTGTCTTGTTATTTTTGATGCTAATACTTTTGTCATTCAGGACAAATGCACGACCAAGATTCTACATAGGGGTGTTAATATCAATGGTCTCTACCAGTTCCTTCCATCTGCTCAGCAATCCTCTTCTCCTCAAGTTTTTCAGTCTAGCACTACAACTTCTGTGTCTGATATGCTTTGGCATCAAAGATTAGGCCATCCATCTTCTTCAAAGCTTCAGCATCTAGCTGGTTTCTTACCTAATAAACTGTCTTTGAATAAGGCCTTCTCTTGCCTTGATTGTAATGTGTCCAAATCTCATAGACTTCCTTTCACTTTGTCTAATGCTTCTGTTAATTGTCCTTTTGCTTTAGTCCATAGTGATGTATGGGGACCTTTTGCTGTGGATAATGCCTCATTTCGTTTCTATGTTTTGTTTGTAGATGATTACAGTAGATTTACTTGGGTGTATCCTTTGAATTACAAGAGTGAGGTGTATGATAAATTGCTTGTATTCAAAGCATATATTGCCACTCAGTTTCAGACTTCTCTTAAAATCCTTCGCACTGATTGTGGTACTGAATTTGTGAATAAAAGAGTTGATGCTTTGTTGTCTTCTCATGGCATTGTTCACCAAAGTAGTTGTCCATATACTCAGGCTCAAAATGGCATAGCTGAACGTAAACATAGACATCTTATTGACACTGCTATCACATTGCTTCATCATTCTTCTGTGCCAATCCATTTTTGGTTTGATGCTATTGCCACAGCTACATTTCTTGTTAACAGAATGCCTTCTAGCATTTTACATCACAAGACTCCTTTTGAAAAGTTGTTTCATCTCATTCCTGATTTTTCCCTTTTTAAGGTGTTTGGCAAATCGAGTACGAATAGAGGTTTTGAAAGCATCATATTCTGCTGGTAAACCATTCAAGGTAAGAAATACCAGATCTTCATCATCAATTCTTGCAGAAGCCAATGCCAACTGTGCTGCGAGATCTTTGATTTGTGACAAATATACCTCCATTGAGACTGACTTCTTACAGAGTGTTTGAAGTTTAGTTTTTAGTTGATGAATATGAGAACGTGAAACTGAAGTAAATTGCTTCTCTAAGAATTGCCAGACCTGATCACTGTGAGTCAGATGAAGAACAGGGGAATAAATGGATGAAGATAGAGTTGCTGTCAGGAAAGTGAGCAGATGAGCATCAATCAACTGCCATTTTGCATAACTTGGATTTGGAATAGTTTTTCCAGAAACATCAAGGATTTCTGAGGATGGACATGGATGAGATCCATTCACATGATCAAGAAATCCAGATGCTCTAAGCACATTTGTCATTTGCGATTTCCAGATGAGAAAATTGTTTGCCTCGAGCTTCACTGTGATGAGAGAATTGAAATTCGAAATTAGTGAACTGAGATTTGGAGGTAACGAAGCATCTGTCATTGAAGCATCTGCCATTGAAAAGTTGTGGATCTTGCTCACGAGAGCTTAGGGCTCTGATACCATGATAAGAATCTTGAAACTATATTTTCCTTGAAAACAGATCTGTAGCTTACATGTAGTTATATACTAAACACAAAAATATCTAATACCCAAAATATCTAATACAAAATATCTAAACTAAATCTAAGCTAAACTGATTCGTAACAAACTAACAAACTCACTTAACTGATTGTATAACAAACTAACTAACCACCATAACCAATTCCATTGTAGTTACTGATCTGTGACGAATGCTCTGTAACAGACAAAGGCAGCAGTGATGAATTTGTTGGTGTTGCTGTGATAACTTCTTCAGTTGCTGTGATAACTTCTTCAGTGTGGCACTTGAGATTGATCATTCCCTTGATTGGGATCTATTAATTTCAAAGGGACACCTAGAAAACAGAACACACAGACCATTCAAATAATCTACTTTTCAAAGTAAATTTTGTGCGTCTTTTCTCCAAAAATAAACGGTAGCTGTTAACATCATAAAAAAGAATAGCTGAAGGCTTCTCTCCAGTCCAAAGTGGATTGAGGGTGTTGTTGGCTCATCATAAAAAAATTACATTGATCGGATATCGACAGTCAATTGATCAGATTCCATTTGTATTTACAGTTTATTTTTAAAATCATACTTCTCGTTGACACAAACATAATCTGATCAAGTGACTATCGATATCCGATCAGCATGATTTTTTTGCAAGAATAATGTACTCGACAAACCCTATACATTAAATAGTTTAAATTATCGAGATCGACTTAAAATAAAACTCACTATAAGCCAATGGCACCTTTCAATCCCATTACGGACTATACTGAGCCAAACTAATATTAGCGACTCCATTTTTTTTTTTACAAAACAATATTTTTAGTAAACAATATTTTCTTATATTTAATTGTGATTTTGAAACTTATGTGTTAATAATTATATTAGTAATGGAGTTAGTGGTGGAGATGTGGTATAGGTAGTTGTGGTCACGTTCAGGGATGGCCCAACCGTTTTGGTGGCCGAAGGCAATATATTAAAGTGAGGCCTTTTTAATATTTAAAAATTAATTATAATTTTTAATATTTTATTTTATTTAAATTAAATTTTATATTTTTCTGATGCAAATTATTAAAAAGAAAAAATTACAATATGCATTTTTTTTTTTCGTTTGATAAAATGAACTAATCCATAGTCTTTGTTGTGACCTAATTGATCTTAAATACGATTCGATAAGATTTTGGAAAATTTCTTTCGGCAATGGCATTGTTAATAATATTTTACAAAAATGTATGTAATTAAAAAAGATCTAGTTATATATATATATAATATAAGCAAATACGTAATTAGATGTTTGACGCTTGAAGTGCAATCCTTTTGTTTTTCATTTTTTTGATTTTTATAATTTTCAAAATACACATGTCAATCTTACAATTAATCTAAAATCTAATTGTTAGGGTTTTATAATTGACAATTTCGTTTAACAAAACTCCTTTCAGTGAGAACGTGAGTTCTTAGATGCGAATCCAACTCGAATTGTGTCTATGCAGAAGAGTTTGTGATCTTGATCATTTCATGTTTCCCACTTCGCTCCGAAGAAAAAAGTAAAAATGTATTTGAAGTTGTTTAACTGCTCGAGCAGTCATTTGTGCACTCGAGCGGAGAAAAGGATCACCTAGTATTTTTGCAAAGCATCTGAACTTCTGGGAAGCAAGTTTTACCGCTCGAGCGGTCAGCCTATATGTTTTGTATCGTCTTTACTCCCATCGCTTGAGTGGTAAAGTGTACGCTCGAGCGGTTTTCGTGATCCAATTTACTATAAAGTGCGTTGTTTGCTTGTTTTAGGGTTTGAGCTGTTCAAATTTTCTGAGAGGAAGAAAAAGCAAAGGGTTTTATATTGGAGGGTGCTTTATGAGTGTTTTCTTGGTGGTTTAAGAGTGATTAATGAATCCATGAATTTTATATCAATATCATCAAGGGATTTATTTGTTTCTTTTATTCATAAAAGAGAGAGTTGTTTTTTAGTGAATTTTGGAAAACTTGAGCCTGAAACTTTGGTGGATTTCAGAGTGACTCATTGTCATGGATTCGATATCAGTGTTGTGAATTTAACGTTGGGCAAGACAATTCCGAGGTGAAGACGGTGGTAGAAGAGGTACATCGGACTTGGTTCAATTCAGGTGTAGATTTACTAGGTAATTGAGAGTACATATGTGCAATTTTTTTTGTCTTCTTAATGGATTGTTTTATAACTTTTGCCCGTAATTTTTTTTTATCACAATTGGAGGCGCCCCAATTGTGATCTTTTCATATTAAATTGTTATGTCGATTTGCCTTTGATTGTTTGATTGAGATTATTATTCATTGTTTAAAATTGAAACATAATTACAAATCAATATCTTGGAGAATTTATTTATTTTCCACTAATTTAAGTAAATTAAATAATATAACAGTAGTTATGGAATTACAATTACTTAATATACCATAATAGAATCAATAATTAAGGACACGACAAAGACTTAATTCAAAAGACTTTCCAATTTCTCTCAATTTTTCTGAATTTGTAATTTTTATAATTTTTAGGGAGACTTACGTGTTGGTCATAATAGGTAAACTTATTGTCTAATAGGTCTTATGATAATTAATGTCATTTTTCATCAAGACTATTAAAAAACGTAACCGATTGTTAATTTTCAGCGATAGTTTGAAAATTTTGTCACAAAAATGTCACTAATTATAAGTTTTAGCGACAGTTTAAAAAAATCGTCACAAAAAAAAAAAAACTAATTTTCAATTTTCAATTTTCAACGATAGTTTGAAAAATTTGTTATAGAAAAACGTCACTAATTGTAAGTTTTAGCGACAATTTATAAAAAAATCATGACAAAAAAAGTCACTAATTGTTAATTTTTAGTGACGTGTAAAAAATCGTCAAAAAAATTTATTTTTTGCAACTATTTTACTATGACTTATTTTCAATATGACTTGATGGGAATTAAGTCAAACTATTAGGACCTATTGACAGTTTTTCTTAATTTTTAAAATACACGTGTCATCTTACAATTGGTCTAAAAATTGATTTAGCTAAATTAAAATAACATTTAAATGCTCCTAATGAATTTCAATAGAATAACAATAGTTATGAAATCACAATCATTTACTACCACACTAGAATCAATAATTATGAAAATGATAAAGACTTAATTCAAAAGATTTTTCATTACTTTAAATGCTCACATGTTTTTCCTCTACCTTTGTAGAGGGTCAGAAATTAAACCCCAAATTAAGTATGGGCCTAAATGCTGAGGTCGTCCTTCTGAGGCGACTAAGAATGAAAAAGGAGTATGGGCTATAGCCCAAGAGAAGTGGGCCAATAGTGGGCCGAAGCAGGTCCGATCCGCCAAGGGTCCAAACAGACTCCACGAAGAAAAATGCCTAAGTCAAGTTGCAGAGGCAACACATGCAACGATCAAGTTGCTGAGGCAACACATGCAGCGGTCAAGTTGCCTCAGCACTGCCATTCATAATATTGTCGGTTCCGCCGCCCTCTGAAGTTGCTGAGGGAAAGAGAAAGCTGAAGCAACTAAGTTGCGGAGGCAGGACTTGCGATGGCCAAATTGCAGAGGCACTTTATCTCAGTGCTGCCATTTCAAGTATTGTCGGTACCGCAGCCATCTGGAGTTGCTAAGGGAAGGAAAAAACTGAAGCAACTAAGTTGCAGAGGTAGTACTTGCAGCGCCCAAGTTGCGGAGGTATTTTTTCGGCGCCGCCGTTTCTAATATTGTTGGTTCTACCATTTGAACCTACCACGGGAAACGACTTGCCGCAACAACTACAACAACTGTAACTAACATGTAGAGGGAACGTCCCACCAAGGTGATAGCAGCCTTTGGGAGAAGCATCCCCTCTGCAAGTAGAGGCTAATGCTGGGCGCTAATAGCAGGCCCCAAGGCATTACTAGCCCAGGGCTGATAGCAGGCCCCAAGACTTACTGGTTGGAGCTGATAGTAGGCCCAAAGATATTAGTTTACCGTGGCGATCTCGCGAAGATGGGAGCTGGGCAGCTCGAGTGTAAGGGACTCCTTTTCCATTACCCAGGTCATGGACCTACCTTAGTTGCATATGCAGGACTAAGAAAACCCCCTTGGGCTTGGTACTAAGGCACAACATGGCTAAGAGCAGGCCTGGTTGTGGCCTTTGCCTTGAGAAGCTGGGGAGCTTGTGGTTAGGTGGCTAAGGGTGGAGGTTTCGCTGAGGTGAACACAAACATAGCCGATAGCAGGCTAATGGAGTCCTGAGAATTCATGTACTGGATAAATAGAACAGAGAAGGCAAGTGAAGCAGCAAGGTTTACTGCTGCAAGTGCACTTGTTGAGGTTCGAGCTGAAAAGGCAAGTGCAGCAGCAAACACTCCCGCCGCAACTGCACTTGCTGATGCTCAAAATACGAATTGTAGTGCCAAACACTCCCGTCTCAACTACACTTGCTGAGGCTCAAAAAGGTAGTTACGGAGGCAAACAAATAGTACACAGTACATGCAGAGGGAAATGTGGCACCTTTAGCCTGGTGGCTCAAGTCAGAACATTCTGTATGATCCTTAGGGACACCTGTCTTCTCTCTATTTGGCTACTTGGTGTCCTCTTGAAACCAAGGAAAAGCCTATAAATAGGACCCATTGCCTAAGGTCCAAAGAGAGGAATTTTGAGGATTTGGGGGAGACATTGCCCATTTTGGCATTGCCATTGTCTTCTTCTTGAGTTACCTACTTCACCCTCACCCAGCTGCACACTCTCTAACTACCCAGATAGTTACTGCTGCTTATCTTCCAACCATTCCACCACTCTTGGAATATTAACATAGTTTTGACTCTCTAATTATCTTCCTAACCTCGAACCTCTTTACATTTTTGGCGACTCCGCTGGGGAGGCTGCTTTGTTAATGGTTCATACCCGTAGTGGTTTACATACTTCACTAGAAAAAATGGCAGAGGATGAAGTTCAGCAACCCCCACGGTAGCAAGGCTCTTCCAATGGTAAAGCAGCACATGCTGAGGACCATGACCATAGTGTTGTGATTGAGGCGGTCTAGTCACTTCAGGATACGCAAAGGGAGATCCTTATAGCATTGCAAACTCTCACTGAGGCTATTATGGCCATGGCTTCCAGGCCAGCTCCAGTGCAAGCACCTCCACTTGTAGCAGTCCCAAACCCAGTACCTAATTTGTTCCTTGGGAATCAGGCTCTGATCTAGGTGCCTCTGGTGGTACCCCAGGCAAACAGTACAGCTACTGGTTCCGCTACCCAAGAGCAGACTGGACCATTCCAGCCCACTCACTTTGTCACTCTAGCCAATGTACAAGCTATGGTCGAGCAAGAGCATAGCAAGAAGTAACTACCATCTCTCATCGACTTAGATGTGAAGTCCCCATACTCTCAGGAGATATTGGTCATGCCATACCCAACTGGGTATACAGTACCCAAGTTTATCAAGTTTGATGGGAAGCAAGGCAACACCAGAGAACATCTGGTGAGGTTCATTGAAACTATTGGTCTCCATGGTAGTGACCACTCTCTGCGTCTTCGGGAGTTCTCGAAATCACTTACTAAAAGGGCTTACAGCTGGTATGTGAACTTGGCCCCCAACTCGATCAAGAGTTGGAAGAAGATGGTGAACAAGTTCCATATGAAGTTCTTCCAAGTCTAAGAGAAAGTTACAATCCTCACACTTGGGCGAGATGTCCAAAAAGAAGGTGAAGATATACTAGACTATGTCAAGCGGTTCCAAGATAAGGCTATTGACTGTTATGAACCAGTGGATGAGGACCACTTAGTTAGCATATGTGTGGAGGGAGCCATATGCAACTATAAAATTTTCTTAGTAAACCATAATCTGCCTACCTTTTTAGCCTTGATTGAGGCAGCTAGGAATCTCAGTACCACTGGTCCTTTACATAGATCTCGTGACAGTCACTGCTACTCTCATAGTAGCAGAGTTGTTGCGGTAACCTCCGCAGGAGGGAGTCGCTCGCAAGGGGAGGCATCATCATCTTAGAAAAGGAAGAATTATGAGGATAGAAATCCATATCCTTGCAGCCTTGAGGCCTCGTTTGGGAACAGGCTAATTTAGTAACTTTTTGGCTATTTGGCTAAAAAGGTAGGTAAAAAAAACTTATATGTTTGGGATGACTTTTTGGCTAATTACGAAAAGATGTGCAAAAAGTAGAGAGAAAAGAGAATCTTTGACTTTTTGGTATGAGTTGTTGGCTTTTTGACTAATTTAGTAACTTTTTGACTTTTTTGCTAAAAAGGTAAGTTCCCAAACGGGGCCTGAGAATGTTAAAACCTTGGTTAAGGAATGGGTCACCGATGGTGAACTTACTTTGCCTCCGGCTGATGTTTCCTTAACCAAAAAGGACAAAGAAAGCCCAGATTATTGTATCTATCACAAAGCCACAAGACACCCTACTAGGGACTATTGGACCTTGAAAAGTATCTCCAAGAAGAAAGTTACTACGAATAAGCTGAAGTTCAAAGACGCCGGTAACCGTGATGTAAGAAAGGACCCTTATCCTAACCACAAGAAGAAGGGGAAGAATATACATATGATTGGTTATCTTGGGCCCTGTGCGCGATCAAGTGCACATGGCGTCCTACTATGATGAGTTAGAAGAAATCACAACTGGCCAACTCCTTGAAACAGTACCTGTGGAGGTAAAACTCGCAAAGGATACTCATGCCCAGGCCTTGCAAAACTCTGTCAAGTTTCGTACCTTCTTTGACCAGCTGGGGCTAAGCTAAGCTGCCAGGTTGGAAGCAACGAAGGCCCCCATCAATATTTCTGAAGTGCATCACACTAAAGTTGCTAAGGCTAAAGAGTATATACCTCGGCGTATCCAGGAGGAATATGGAGCCATTACTTTTTCAGAGGCAAACATAGCATACCCATTTCCCCATAACCGTCCTCTCTTTGTCACAGCTTACATCAATGATGTGGAGTTCAAGCGTGCTTTCCTTGACGGCGGAGCAACCATAAACATCATCATTATTGACACCTTTGCGAAGGTCGGTATCCCAGAGTCCAGGATGGTTTGCCAACCCATTACTGCGACAGGTTTTGGTGGTGAGAAAAAAATAACTAAGGGCCATGTTATAATAGACTTAGCAGTTGGCGAGATCTGCTCCGCACCTAAGTTTCATGTGATTGAAGTGGACACAAATTACCACATGATACTTGGCAGAACTTGGATGCACTGATATGGAGCTATCTTGTCGAGTTATCACCAATGCGTAAAGACAAAGTTGGCAAAGCGCACAGTGACCATAAATGCATCTAACAAGCCATTTAGAGCGGAGGAGGCACACTATTTTGATGCAGTTTTCTTTACTGAGCTGTCAACGGATGAAACTCTGAGGACTGGTAAAGTTACAGGGTAAAGTTGCCGAAGTGGGAAGACATTTAAGATGCAAAGGCTGCTCCAGAAAGTAGTGGATACAAGAGGAGTAACAAGTCCATAAGTCCTCCACCCAAGAATGTTAAGGTGCGTGAGGGTAGCAAGACAGTTTACTACCTATGACGGTCTTGGGGGCCAGACTTCATACCCTTGGAGGATGGCCCCGAGACCAACAAGTGTAATGGTGACGAATCCCAATAATGGCTAGTGGAGACTCCAGAACCCACACCTGAGTGCATGCAAGATAGACCTAAACCATAGTAGGAAGTACTTGCTGAGGTAAACCTTAGCGACTTATTAGGGCAGAGCTAGCCCGTTTTTATCAGCGATACAATAGCCCTAGCAACTAAGGCAGAATTGATAACACTACTGAAGCGGTACAGTGACGTCTTTGCTTAGACATACAACGAGATGCCTGGTCTTGACCTATCCCTTGTCACCCATCACCTTGACACTTTTCCCAACTCTAAGCCAATAAAGCAGCATGCTCGAAAGTATCACCCTGACCTTGAGGCAAAGATTAAGAAAGAGGTAGAGAAGTTACAAAGGGCCAAGTTCATTGCGCCTATACAGTACCCAACTTAGCTAGCAAATATTATGCCTGTGAAAAAGAAGAACGGCCAGATCAGGGTCTTCCTAGACTTTCATGACCTGAACAAGGCCTGCCTGAAAGATGAGTTTTCATTGCCCATGTTGACACACTTGTCGATTCTACTACAGGCCATCAGATGTTGCTCACTCAGTTTGATGATATCCAAATCCAGCACACCCCTCAAACATACAACTGTTTCCCCAATGTCTTGGCTACACTAGGGGCAAAGGTGGATATACCAGATGATAGTATAGCCATTGTCATTGAAAAAAGAACAATACCAGCAGTGTTAGCCGAAGGACATACAGAGCAAGATGCTGAGGGATGAGAGCAAACATAATCCAACAACTGAAAACAAGCCAAGGAACGATCAGACCAGCAGAACTTGCATCATTTCTGCTCCTCAAATGAGAGTTGTATTTTTGTGGTCCCAACAACCTATTAGCAAGGTGCGTCGGCAGACAAGAAGCAACTTACAGACTTAAGCAGATCCATGCTAAGTCCTGTGGAGATGAAGATATCAATCTGTACCGACAGGTGTAGAAGCAAGGATATTACTAGCCAGAGATGGAAAAAGAAAGTATTGAGTTGCAGAGGCAATGTGTAAAATGTCAGTCCCATCCTAAAGAAGAAAAAGCCCATTTCTTAAGCAGTGAGGAATAGAGGCAACCATATATTAACTACCTTGGAGGTGGCACACTGCCCGAGAACAAAGCCAATGCAATCAGAGTTAAGAGGTGGGCCTTCCGCTTCTTCCTTGACCAAGGCAAGCTGTACTGCAGAAGCTTCGAGAGGGAACCTTTGGTGTGTTTATTAAAGGATGAGGCAAACGAAGTGCTGAGGAAAGCCCACAAGGCAAAGTATCAAGGAGTGCAGCAATTATATGGGCACCTTATTCACCTTGGCTACTACTGGCTGACAATGGAAGAAGATGCCAAAAACTTTGTAAGGAGATGCCAATCCTGCCAGAAGTTTGGGAACTTGATACATGTACCGACAGTTGAACGGCACAACATTAAGATCCCTTATCTGTTTCATACTTGGCCATTCGACCTAGTAGGTCCTATAGTGCAGCAATCCAAAGGCCACAGATGGATACTTGCAGCGACTAAAGTTAGTACCAAGTGAGTAGAGGCTACACCGATGAGGAAGGCAGATGGGGCAGGAGTGGCCATTTTCATCAAGGAAAACATAATCTGTAGGTTTGGCATACCTAAGGTGATATTGTCTGATAATGGGACCCCCTTTTGTGAGCTGCCATGTAGGTAGATTGTTGGACACCTACCAGATCAAGCACCATAAGTCTACCCCGTACTATCCTTAAAAGAGTAGACAAGCTGAGGCACCAACAAAACCCTCATCCAAATACTGAGTAAAATGATGGATGAAGCAGGGGCATATAGTCTGAACAACTCCCCGTAGCACTTTGGGCATATAGAACGTCAAAAAGGAAGCCAACTTAGACAACCCTATTTTCCCTAGTGTATGGATCTGAAGCTATGTTACCAGTTAAGTTGGCAGTACCCTCAGCAAAAATGGCTATGTCAGCACACTTAGTTCCAGACAGTAGGAAGAATGACATAAAGACAGCCAAAGATAGAAGAGATCGGGCCTCGTGAGCAATGGAAAAGTATTATCAGTCCATAGCTCGTGCCTAAAATCAATCTGTTCAACACAAAGAGTTCAATGAATGGGACTTGGTATGGAAGTGGACGCAATCATGTGGGGGCAACCAATCCCCAAGTTCTCGCCAAGATAGGAAGGCCCCTACAAAGTTGCTGAGGCAAGCAGTAGCGGGTATTACAAGTTGACAAGAGTAGATGATGGGTTCAGAATTGGCCCCATCAATGCTAAGTATGTAAAGGAGTATTTTCCTTGATTTCTTTTGTCCAGAAAAAGAGTTGTAAAGTTTCTCTGTTAATACTTCCAAAAACAAAGTGTAAGAAAATGCCATACACTTAGTAAACCTATTACTCTTGTAACACTTAATGTGAAGGAAGTTTTTCATACTTAGTGAAATTTTATCCTTGTAAAAACTTAGTCACGGCGAAGTTCTGTTCATAGCAAGAATTTTGCTCATCTTTAGAAGATATGTAAAGGCAATGAAAGGAAGGCAATGAAGTAAGACTCAATATCTTTGCTTCTTATAAACATCAAAGTTTTCCATAGCATGATTACAATGTTCAAAAGGAAAAGTTTAAAGAAAAAAGATAGTAAAAGTACAAAAAAAGAGCCATAACAAAGCCACAATACATCAAATCAAGCCTTTCATGAGGGAATGCATCAGGGTCACATCTCGAGGCAACTAAGCAACCAGCACAACGTCCTTTTCTTTGAACCAAGCTAGGTTCTGCCGATGTTTCTCCAAGGCACCCTCACACTCTTTGATAGTCTCCTCCAAGTATGCAATCACCACCACATTGTCTGCATGCTCAAGGAAGGCATCGATTGCCTGAAGCCTATCTCTCATCTATGATAGGTCCAAACCATTCCTCTAAAAGCCGCTCAGATTGGCCTCAGCACTCTCTACAAACTTGCTGGAGTTGTTTGAATCTTCTTAGTAGCAAGGTCATGAATGAAACTGGCAAGTGACTCCAGTAGCGCTGTCTGCACCATAGAGCCAAGAACGTTAAAAGTAGTAAAGGTGTCAAGGTGCAGCGCCTGGATGTGGGCAAGAGTGGGAGCAGCTTCGGAGGAGACTCAATAACTTAGAAAATAAACTTTCCCTGAGGACTGAGGGGACTCTCTCACACCACTGCCAGCTTCAATTACTGGAGGGAGACTGGCACAGTGACCAAAGGTCTGAGGGCGACGCACCTCCCTTGAAGATGATTGCGTAGTAGCATTGGAATGGGTAGATGCTAGGTGGTGACTAGGCGAACTGACTTCGCAAGAAAGGCCAAAGTTGCTTGCACCATCATGTTGCTCCAAAAAGAGGTCATCCATAGGATAGTCCTCAATATTTAGATCTGGCACAATAGTGGTGTCCATGCCCACATAAAAGTCTTGTGATCCCCCAAGATTAGCTGGCACCTCAGGGAAGTGAGTGGGGTATAGATCAGTGAGCTGCTCAGAAGTTGCTGAGGCAACTAGGTCAGAAGCATCAACAACAGTAGTGGTACCATGAGTGGCCACATTGACAGCTACCTTTGTGAGTTGGGCCAAATTTGGGGGGCCCACAGCAGGAACAACCGCTACATCTGCACCTCTATCAACAACTTAAACATTAGGAAGTGGGGTCTGTAGAACCAGTGGAGATTCAGTGGACTAGGAAGAACCCCCAGATACAGCTCCCAAGGGGGGTGGTGCAACTTCTAGTGGCTATCTTACTCCACGCTCCTCTCTTGGAGTCTCTAAAACAAAATCATCCCCGCCGATGGAAGACCGGTCAGAATGAATTGAATCATCAGGGTTTGGGGGCTCTGCACCCTCAGCAACTACACTACCCGCTGCAACTTCCATAGCAGGGCGGACTTGTTCGTTTTCAACAAGGGGGCATCATGACCCCCTTTCATGTCTGCAACCTCAACAACTTGTTCAGCCTCAACAACTTGCTAAGCCTCAACAATTGGCTCAGCCTCAGTAGTTGGTTCGGCCTCTGCACTTGGTTATTCTTCAACATCTGGAAGTACCAATCTGTGGGTTTTGAGTCTTGTGACCCTTGAAGCAATGGGAAGGTTGTCGTCATCGTCTGAATTTGAGGAAATTCCAATGGCAGTAGAAGAACCTCCGGGGCCCGAAGGTGGCATGGCCGATGGGCCTTGAAAAGGAAAAAGATCATGTGATTACTAAGGTAAAGTTAAAAAACCCAAAGAAGTATGAAAAAAAAACATAGAATATTTTCTAAGTGTGAATACCTTCCGGTGTCTCTTCCTACTTGGTGAGGCACGAGCCTCAACAACTGATGCTGCTGCCTCTTGGATTGCCCTCAGGCGGGAACAGGTCATGCGCATTGTTGTACTGATTAGGGAGAGAGCAACTTGCAGAGGTCGAATGGACATTGCTCTAGACAGATGAGGATCCTCTACTGTAGGTAAGGATAAAAGCTTGAAACGGCAGAATACACTGATCTGCTTCCCGCGACCAGAGGGGAGACGAAGGATAAGTCAAGTTGCGGAATGGGTTCTACTGCAGGGATGACTAGGTCACTGTTGCAAAAATTGAAGAAGGAGTTGAGGCTGTGGTGCCAGAATAGCCTGTTGCTAGGGTTGAAGATGCTTTCTCTTCTAAGCGAAGGCAGCTTCGTGAGACCTAAACCCTCTACAAGTAAAGCGGTGTAATCACGAGCAAACCGCTAGAAGCACTGATGAAAATTTGTCTGAAGTGGAGAGGCATGTGGGACACCCTGATCCATACCAAATTGTCTAAGGACCTTGTCTGGTCGATAGACGACGTTGCACATGCCTTCCTCACTCCATACGGGCAGAAACCCGGGGTGTATCATAGCAGCGATAAGAAGGGAGTTGGCCTAGACACTATCAAGAGAAAAATCAACATGGCGAGCCTCAGAAAAATAGAACGGATCAACAGAGATGCCTAGAAGAAATTGGGTAAAAAGGCGGAACACGTACTCCTCCATGTGGTCAATGTAGTCCACAAAAGGTCTATTGGTGCCAACACCAGACCACCTGGAGATGCGAGGGAGGGAGTGGCGCACTTGTCTTGTGACGGGCCGTCCTTTTGCATCTAGGACAAGATGACCCTTTGCATCAAGGACTTCGTCAGTAAAAAAGGGCTCATGTTCTTTAGGGACGGGATTATGGCAGGAAACTGCTTGTAGAAGAAAGTGGTCAGGAACTGGGTGTAAACAAAGCTCCATACGTCGTAGCGGCCCATAGATCTCTCCATGTCCGAATGAATGAGGTCCAAATGAAAGTATAAATTCCCCAAGAAGAGGGTAGCCAAAGGGATCTGACTGCCACTGCAAAGTTTGACAGCGAAAGAGAATACCAAGGGATTGCTCTTAGCAGCGTTGCTGGGAAGGACAAAAAAGAAGATGAAATAACTAACAAAGGCGGCCAGGTACAAGTTACAGCGATAACCCGGCCCAACTATGGACTTGCGACTGTCTTCGGTAATGTCACCCACAACTGGTTGCATGTCTTTGAAAAAGTGTTTCAGCTAGGAGAGATAAGTGGTCTTGTCCCTCTTGGGCCTCTCTTGAAGTAGTTCCTTGATCTTGAGATCGTACCAAGAGCCATACTTTCGTGCCTCCCGAAAGGCACCTTGGAGAGCAGTAATAGCAGTCTGTTCTGCAGCAGTCAGGGATGCGGGATCAAAGGGGTAGTCCTCACAGGTGCTCAGGCGAAGGAGAACAGCAACCTCTTCAAGAGTTGTGGTTATCTCCTCCCAAGTTAGGACGAAAGTGTGAGTGTCACAGCTCCAGTGGGAAACAACCGTGTCAATATTGGTTTGAACCTTGTGCACGGACAACTCCCTTGAAATCAAAATGGCATTGAAGAGACAAACGTCCCTCAAGCGTAGATCGAAACCATCATCTGCAAGGATATCATCAACCCAAAGAGACCAGTCCGCTAAAGGGCCCGAGTGAGTGCGGTAATAGATATACGAGTGAAGAAAATCACCGTGCTCTACATGAAACCACAACATAGAGAATGGGTTCACCATGTCAACGTCATCTAGAGAGGCCTCACCAAAAGGGAGTAGAGGCTCTTCTAGAGGAGGGGCGTCAAGAATAAATGAGTCAACGGCCTTCCAGAATGGGTCAGCAAGCCCACTAAAGTATGGGGCCCTCCTCCACTCAATAATGGGTGGGATAGCTCTGTCAGGTAAAAACCTTGTGGCAGCCATGAAGAAGAATAAAGAAAGAGAAGAAAACTTTGGAAGGCAGGAGGGTAAAGAGAGAAGAAGACAAGGAGACAAGGAAGTGTGTTATGGTAGAAGTGGGGGACCAGTGGACCCAAAAGGCACTATTTATAGAGAAAGCAGCAAAAAGACGCCAACACGCTTCCCTAAGCCCATTATGACTGTCAGTCAAAAGGCACTTTTTCAGAGCCATCATGACTTTGTAGAAAACTGATGTAACTTCTGACCCAACCGCCGCAACCCTTGGGTTATTTGTTGACGTCATGCACGTGTGGGAAACAAGGAGTTTGTCCCCCACACGTGCAGGGGTCAAATGTAAAGGGTTAGAAATTAAAGCCCAAATTAAGTATGGGCCTAAGTACAGAGGTCGCCCTTCTGAGGCGACTATGAATAAAAAAGGAGCATACGCTAAAGCCCAAGGGAAGTGGGCCAACGGTGGGCCGAAGCAGGTTCTACCCACCAAGGGTCCAAACAGACTCCATAAAGAAAAATGCCTACGTCAAGTTGCAGAGGCAACACATGCAACGATCAAGTTGTAGAGGCAACACATGTAGCGGTCAAGTTCCTGAGGCACTTTGCCTCAACACCACCATTCACAATATTGTCAGTTCTGCCACCCTCTGAAGTTATTGAGGAAAAGAGAAAGCCGAAGCAACTAAGTTGCGAAGGCAGCACTTGTGATGGCCAAATTGCAAAGGCACTTTATCTGGGTGCCGCCATTTCAAGTATTGTAGGTACCGCCGCCATTCGAAGTATTGTCGGTACTGCAACCATCTGGAGTTGCTGAGGGAAGGAGAAAACCGAAGCAACTAAGTTGTAGAGGTAGTACTTGCTGTGCCCAAGTTGCGAAGATATTTTGTCGGTGCCGCCATTTCTAATATTATCGGTTCTACCATTTGAAATTACCACGGGAAACGACTGACACAGCAACTACAGCCGCCGCAACTAACATGTAGAGGGAACATCCCGCCAAGGTGATAGCAGTCTTTGGAAGAAGCTTCCCCTCTGCAAGTAAAGGCTAATGCCGGGCGCTAATTGCAGGCCCCAAAGTTCATTAACTTGGCGCTGATAGCAGGCCCCAAGACTTACTGGTTGGAGCTGATAGCAGGCCCAGAGATACTAGTTTATCGCAACAATCTCGCGAAGGTGGGAGCAGGGAAACTCGAGTGTAAGGGACTCCATTTCTATTACCCAGGTCATGGACCTGCCTTAGTCGCACAAACAGGACTAAGGAAGCCCCCTTGGGCTTGGTACTAAGGCACAACATGGCTGATAGCAGGCCTGGTTGTGGCCTTCGCCTTCGGAAGCTAGGAAACTCATGGTTAGGTGGCTAAGAGTGGTGGTTTAGCTGAGGTGAACACGAACATAGCCAATAGTAGGCTAATGGAGTCTTGAGAATGCATGTACTGGCTAAATAGAACAGAGAAGACAAGTGAAGCAGCAAGGTTTATCGCTACAAGTGCACTTGTTAAGGTTCGAGCTGAAAATGCAAGTACAGCGGCAAACACTCGCTGTAACTGCACTTCTTGAGGCTCAAAAAGGGAATTGCGCCGCCAAACACTCCCGTCTCAACTACACTTGTTGAGGCTCAAAAAGGTAGTTGCGGAGGCAAACAGATAGTATATAGTACATGCAAAGGGACACGTGGCACTTTCAGCCTAGTGGTTCAAGGCAGAATATTCTGTGTGATCCTTAGGGACACTTGTCTTCTCTTTATTTGGCCACTTGGTGTCCTCTTGATACCAAGGAAAAGGCTATAAATAGGACCCATTTCCCAAGGTCCAAAGATATGAATATTGGGGATTTGAGGGAGATACTGCCCATTTTGGCATTGCCATTGTCTTCTTTTTGAGCTATTTACTTTACCCTCACCCAGCTACACATTCTCCAACTGCCCAGACAGTTACTGCTTCTCAACACCAAATTTCTCTCAGCACCAAAGAATAGAAATACTTTGTCATCAAAAAAATTTCTGCAAAGGAATTATGCAAGTAACTGGAAGAGAAATACATGACGAAGAGTAGAAAATCAGCTTTACTTGAAGAAGTAATTCTTTTGTTTCTAGTACAAAAGAGGTACTTCAATGATAGACCATCTAAATGGTTTCAATAAAATTCTTGCTAATTTATTGAATCTAGATGTTGAAATTGAAGATGAAGATAAAGCATTGTTATTGTTAAATTCCTTGTCTGACACGTATGATCACCTGACAACCACATTACTATATGGAAAGGAGAAAATTAGTTTATGGAGGCTTCAAATGCCTTAGTTAATAATGAGTACATGAAGAAGGATAAAGAGACCTGCAGTGACACTTCTAGTGAAGCTTTGACAGTAAGAGGTAGACCTTGTTCAAAGTTGGCAAAAGCTTCAACTGATAGATTTGATCCCGCGAAGGATCAATGTGGCTATTGTCACAAGAAGGGGCATTGAAAGAAGGATTGTCCAGCTTTGAAGAGGAAAGAAAAAGATGATTCCAATTCCAATGTAGCACATGATGATTTTGATGATTCTGAATTTTAGGTGGCGTTTGGTCACTTGTTGATCGTGGAAGATTCGCATTTTTTGATATGGAGAAGATCTTGTGGAAATCTACTTCAGATCGTGGTGGAGCTTTGGCATCATTTTGCAACTTCTTGGAGGCATTGTCTTTTGGCGATCTTCTCTAGATCCTTGGTGACTTCTTTGAAGTCTTGTTTTTGACTTATGATTGTTTCTTTCTCTTGTGGATTTGCATCATTTGCATTGTTCTTTTGCTCCATATTTGAAGACACCAATTGTGGTTGTTGAAGATTGTTGAGGAGAAACTTGAAGATGATGATTTTGAATCTCATCATTGCAGAAGGACAACTTTGGAAACTTTGTTTGTAGCCTTCTTGTTGTATTTGGATCGATCTCTCATTCTGCTGTTAGATTTGGAGGAGATAGATCATTTGCAAACTCAATGGAGTCAATTTGAAATTTAAAGTTTGAATTTGGTATCGCTTTCGGATTTTCTTAGAAGGAGAATTTAAAGCCTCCCATTGTTTTGGATTAGTCTCCTCAGCATCAGATCAAGAGGTTTGTACATCATGGTTTGTTTGAAATTGTTGAAGTTGACTTGTTTAGCGTTTGGAACTTGGCACCATGATGGTGTTTTGAATTTGGTTCTTTATTGCGGAATAATTTGAAGAATTGGTTCGATTCATTCTACAATTTGTCTTAGATAGGCTCGATGCATCTTAGGCATTCACTTGGTTCATTTGGCTTTTGTTTTGTGCTCACTCTGAAGCACTTGTTTAGATTGGTATCTCGCCAATATGGAGTTTTGTCCCCAAATTTTGGTGTGTAAATAGGGGTGCAAGTAGTGTACAAGAGCAGAGCGAGTAAGAGCATCTAAGAGCAAAGCAAAGTGTGAGTGAGTGTGAGTTGGGTTTGAGAGTCTCTTCCTCCTCCATTGTTGTATTTGTTTGTTCTCTTGAAATTAGTGAAATTCGCTCCTGTGGACATAGGCAATTTGTTGAACCACGTAAAACTTGTGTGGTTCTTGTTTTGTTACTTGTTTTGTATTTGTTTTTGAGTCCTGGGCACAACATTATGCTAGTATATATAATATAATTCATTTGTCAATTAGTGTGCTTTTCTAACCTACTATTTGTATAAATTCTCTTAGAATTTTTAATTCAAAGAATAAATCTTGATGTTTGAAAATCCATATGTTTCAAGAAAGATCTTCAAGATTAATATTTTTTAAGATTATCACCGTTTAACAATTTTAACATTTTAAAATTAAAAGAGTGAGAAAAGAAGAAATTGGTAGTTTGAGAGGTGATTGAAACTATAAAAAGAAACAATAATGCTTGGTGATTCGAAAATTCATGGTTCGAATGGTTCAAATGTGTTAAAACAATGTTGTTTTGATACATTCGAGCCATTCGGACCACCTAAATTCGGGCCACCAAGCATTTAAAAAAAAAAAATTTGTTGACTTTACTAAAAACAAATATAGCAATTAAAAATTTTGATAGCAAAGTCAGAGGAATCAATGCTCCAGTTTTAAAAAAATTACATTGCGTTGATCGGAAGACCTTTCAATTAATTATGTTACATACATATTATATGGAGTGATTGAAACTATAAAAGGGAAAATTGTTGACTCGACTAAAAATAAATATAGCCATTAAAAATTTTGATAGCAAAGTCAGAGGAATCAATGCTCCAGTTTCAATTAATTATGTCACATACATTTTATATGGATTGAGCCTTTCAATTAATTATGTCACATGCATATTATATGGACTGAACCTTATGTTGGGATTGGGATTGGTGTTGTGCCTTGTGGCACAACACTCATGTTGTGAGGTCTTGTTGAAAGTATGTCCGTAGTTTTTTTTTTTTTAATTTGAACTGTTTATATTATATGATTTATTAAGCAGATTATTTATAAAAAATTTCTGGGTAACTGGACATATGTAACACTATGATCAACCTTAATTATGTTTAAAAAATTATCAAAATTATACCAACCGTTTGTTTTTGTTTAAAACAAATGTAGTCTTGTTATGAGGTTACAAATGTCCAATTAATCTTTTTATTTATTTATTATTTTTATGTATGATTTACTTGTCGAACCTTATAATATAAACAGTTCGGATCATAAAAATAGATTTAAAACATGCCTCGACGAGCTTCACAACAACCATACTATGGCAGCAGGCACAACACCTATTCCAAATCCACCTTACGTCAGTGAAAGAAAAATGGGATCTTCTTCAAGTTGGGTGCCATTATTTGGAGCGCAAGACAATGGCTTTGCATTTGCGCCGGCCCTAGTCATGTTCGTAGTGGTGGTGGTGGTGGAATGATAGTCCTAATAGCAGTGGTAATGTGGCGGTTGGGTTATATTGAAAGTCGTGGTTATGGTGATGATGGTGGTAGTGTTGGTAGTGGTGGGGGTGGGGTTGAGGTGGTAAAGTGGTAGAGATGGTGGTCTTGGTTTTAGTGTGGAGATGATAATGAAGTAGTGGTATTCATAAGATTTTATTTTAGAAAATATTTTTTCACTTTTCAAAGTAGAAAATATTTCAGTCCAAATAAGTTATGTTTTTCGTTGATTCTCGTTTCTTATTGTATCAATTACTAGAAAATATTTTTTGCTCAAATAAATTAGCCTAAAGGTAATAAAGATTTGGGAACCTTTGATTCTCTCCATTACATATTCAATGACCATAAATTTGGAGAGCGAATTTATCATTATTCCAAATTAAAGAAAAGTCATTTTCATAACCGTTGAACATGGCCCTGGGTATAGGCCCACCAGGTCATGGCTTAGGCCCCCAAATAGACCTAAAATAGGGCCCGTTCTTATTATAGTTTAGTGTAATATATTAGGTATGTTTTAAGTCAAAAAAATAAAAATAAATGAAGGCCTAAACTAACTTAAAATAAATTGACCCATTAAAAAATTAAAAGGTTCATTCAAAATTAAAAAAGGTCCATTTTCTCTCCCTATCTAATTCCTAACCCCAACTCTTAATTCAATTTTTCCAAAAATTTGAGAGAAACAGCACAACAGAGCACTAACGAATTTCTCAAGAATTCAGTACAAGTATAATTGATTTATTTGCTTCTAAAAATGCAAGAAGAGCGATAATCAAGTGATACGTATTAGTTATTGTAATGTAATGCTAAATATTTTTTATGATTTTAATACAAATCTTTTGTCATTTACCTTCAAAAAAAATTTCGTTGCATGAAAAAAAAATATGTGAAGGGCCCCAAATGATCTAATGATATTTATTAATTGATTATCATTTTTGGATCCCAGAAATCTCAAGGCCAGTCCTGCCGTTGAATTGTGTGATGGAGAACTTTCATTGTAATGGAGAGGATAATAATCCAACCTAATTTTGTCCAATAACAATTACCATTACTACCTCCCACCAGAAAAATAAATGAATAAAAATTAAAGAAAAGAAAGAGAGAGAGAAATGGGTGAAGAAACTAACAATGATAGATGAAGCACTTCCAGATGTTGAAGCATGTACCGCTTGGGAAAGCAGAATGCTCTTGAGCCATCACTTCTAGAGGAGAAAAATCTTTCCATGCTAGCTTTGGGTTGTGGCCGAGAAGATCTAAAGCCAAGTCTAATAACACATCAATTATACTAATCCGATATTAATCAATAATAATATTACTTGTACAGAAACAAAACAAATAATTATGAACATAAAATTTACATATGATTTCGATTCATTCTAAATGTAGTAAAGACATACTTACAAATTGTGTTTCAGAACAAATAACATAATACATTAATCAAATATTGATTTCATGTTCTTAATTTTTTTGATCAAATGACTATTTCATGGAGATCACAGACAATAATCACAAAGTCATGCTCAGCTCATGTGAGTTGCAATTTAATTCAACAACCCTTTTGTTTGTTTGGGAGAAAATATTTTCTACTTTTAAGAAGTAAAAAAAATTTCAACCCAAAGTCTTATTAATGCTATCACACTACCACCACCACTAAGGGCCAGCATGAGATTGAGCACAACGGAGAAAATGATGGCCAAGCCTGCCTGTAAACTAAACCCAATGGACCTCTTTTACTAGATCAGGTTGAACTGTCCAACGGGTCAAAACCTTAAGCTTAAGTCTAACCCAATATGTTTGGCCGAGACAGGCTTACAGGCCGAATTGATAGGCTGCCAATCACTGGCCAACAGATATTGGTTTTTCAAGTTTAGCCAACCGGGTTAAGATTTAAGACCTATTATTTAGATTTTTTGTATTTTTTTTAACGAGCTCATGGATTGGGCTGGCCAATGGCCCAATGTGTTGGTCCAATAAATCGAGTTTCAAACTTTAAGCTTAGGCCCAGCCAAGTCTCACCCCCACCACACATCACCAACACATGACTTTGAATGTCGCAACCAAATATAAGAAAAAAAAAAAAAAAAACCTATATACTGAAAGACATTGTTAGGATGTGTTCCGCCAAAACAAACGAAGGGTAAGTATTGCTAATAATACTCACCATAGAATCCAACATTTATGGCAAAACTGTTGAGATCCGGGATCCCGCCCAAGACCTTATAGAAATTATACCAAGCAGAAAAACACACCCACATATAAGGAGACACAATATTTAACGTGGTTCGGCCTCAATGCCTACGTCCATGGGAGAGTAACCGGATTTCACTATACCAATGGGGAGATTACAGAAAGATTACAATAGAGGAGGAGCTCACACTCTCCTCACTCAGTCACTCTCCCGTCTCCCTCGCTCACACCGAGAGAGACGGTCTCTCCGCTTCACATCTCTCACCCTCTTTGGTTTTCTCTCTCACGGTTCTCTTACTCACATTTTGCTCTCTCCTCTCAACCTCCATTTATAGGTGAGGGAGTAGGTGGGAGGTGGGCTGCCAAACCCACTTCTTCTCCTTCCCGGCCGTCTTCCTTGACCCTTTGGTGGTTGGTGGCCGTCATTGGTTGGTAGCCTCCAAAGTGTGTTCCCATGGAAGATGTAGATCACCCCTTTCACATGGGGTGATACTCCACAAATCACCCCCTCAACCCATGTGAGGTGATCCACTGCACACACTGCTGTTAATCTTGTTACGCCCACAATTCAACATAGTCTGCATCTTCTCACTGAGACGCTGCAGCCCCTGAAGCTAGAGATAATACACCAAAGATACAAGAGGAGGAGGGAATCCTACATCCTCAACTCAACTCACACCACTCTCTGATTTGGAGAGAGCCTCTGCTTCCATCTCCCACAGATCTCTTCCACGCTTCTGTCTCGGATGTCTTCACCTGCTATGCTTGAACTTGCGCAACTAAGATATCCGACACCCCCTGATTGGATGTCCTGCACCCCCTGCTGGGATGCCCTTGACTGTCATGCCTTATCTCACAAGACCAGTCGTTGGAGCAATAGAAAACTCGTTGTGTATCCCATCAACGTCCTCTGTCTTCTTTGCTCGGAGCTTTTCCTCTGAACTATCAGCCTTTGCCCTCTGCACTTCTGAACAACCTCCTAGCGTTTCCACATACGCTTGTTGTCTATGCCTTTGCAATCCCTGATTTGCTGTCCAGTAGATTGATGATTGACAGTAGCTCTATCTGTCAAAGCATCGCCAGCTATGCAATTCCTTGCATAGTGAACACGGGAGCAACTAGAAAACTTCAGAGTTTGACACATCAGCATCCTCAATTTTCCTTGCTCGGAGCTTATTTCTTGAACAACCAGCCTTTGCTTTCTGCACTTCAGAACAACTTCCCAGCGATCTCATACGCCCGTTGTCTATGCTGCAATCCCTGATGTTCGGTTCTATCTCACTTGTACGTCCGTACTGATGTTTGACAGTTAGCCCTTCTGCCAAGACAACTTCTACCGGTCTGTACAAGTTACCACTATGCAACTCCGTGCATAGTGCTCGCACCCATGACTCTTGAGTGCTCATCGTGGCTCCATCTCTCCTCCTGCGCTCGAGCTCGCCTGAGAGATCCGCAACTACTCTGTTTTATTAAGAGGTGCGTTCGCTGCCACAAACATAAAGAAACTACCATAGAGAAAAAGACTTGCCACTCCTTGGCACGCACTCTTGCGTTTTACTTGTCTCAATTTCTCTGTCTGGAAGTTCCTGTGAACTTTCAACAACCCACTGCTACATACTCTTCTCGCGCCTCTGTACGACACTCTAGCGTAGGGCTGTCAATGGATCGGATTTAATCCGAATCCGAATCCGAATCCGATCCGATAATCCGAATCCGTTTTCAAAAAATCCGATCCGATAATCCGATAATCCGAATCCGTTTAATCCATTTATTAAATGGATTGAATCTGCAAAAATCCGATCCGATCCGATAACCCGATAATCCGATCCGAGTATTCTCAATTTGAATGAAAAAAAATACAAAATGAAAAAAAAATCAAATTATATAAAATTGTAGCTCAATAAATAAATAAATGGATCGGATCGGATTATCGGATCGGATATCCGAAATCATCGGATTCAGATTCGGATATCTATAATCGGATATAGACTAAACGGATTCGGATCGGATTCGGGTTTGACATAATCGGATTCGGATTCGGATTTTGACAGATCCGATCCGAATCCGATCCATTTACAGGCCTACTCTAGCGTACCCTTGCACTGCTGCACGTCTGCATTTGTGCTCCTGCGCTTAGTATGCTCCTCTGCAACTATTGTTCTACACATCCACATACCATCAGTACCTACTCGTATACAGTAGCTCCAACAGCCACAGCATTTCCCTGAGCCTGTACTTGTTGCCAAATCATCTATCCGTCGATGAATGGTCTTCTCTTCTGATTGAACCAGGTCCTCTGATGATATCACCAACCAGGAAAGTTCCCAGGAAAGACTGGTGGGGTCACAACCGGTCCCACTTAAGAACCAGTCTCCTTAGACAATGTCTTTTTGACAGAACTTTCCTAGACATTGTTGATCTTGAGATAATCATGTCTGTAATCCTCTGATCGCCCTCTGACCAATCCTGATCTCCCTTGATTTGCCATTTGATCAAGCCTGATCTCCTCTGGTCTTCAATGATCTATCTCGGGTTGTATCTGGTTGTCCAATATGGTCAGAATCTGCCCATTCTAACCTCTTCAGTGAATCCGCAGCGTTCCACAATATCCGGCAACCTTCCTTCGAGTATTAAAGATGACAAACTCCCATGTTTTAACAATCTTTAAAAATCGTTCAGAATTTCACTATTCTGACCTCGCGGTTGCGTCTGGAGCGGTCCGTTTAGCTAGGACCAACCTTCGCTGCACTTCTGGGGACCTCCCTGAAAAATATCCCCGAAAGCTGGGCCACACCATAATTTTCTGAAAATTCTAGGCCAAATTACAATTTTCAGAAATTCAAGGAATATTCTGTGTACCAACAAAATATTCTGTCCACTGCACCTGATGCCGTCCGTCCCATTAATCTACCTTCTTTTTACAGAAACTCCGTCTCCAAAATTTGACCGTACGGATGTGTCCGGAATACTCCAAATAGTCGGAAAGCACTATTGGATCGCCAAAAACGGACTCCAAATGGCTTAGATCTAGCCAAAACATTTTGTACGTCTCAGATCCGCGGCTGCACCTTAGCCGCGAAGCACCGGATCCTCCCCTGCGGCTGCACCATTGCCGCGTAACACTGGATCACTCCCTGCCTCTGGTTGACCGGTCAACACTCTTTGCTGACGTGGCAGATGACGTGGCAGCCACGTGTCGATGACGTGGTGACGACGTGGCGATGACGTGGCTCGGTGACGTGGCCGACACGTGGCATCCTCTTGCTGACGTGTCGCCATGTGACGCCAGCTGGCTGCTGACGTGCTTGCGCGTGTCCTTGCGCGCGTGTGATGCACGCGCTCCCCCCCAGTCGTCTTCCTCCTTCGCCGCGCGTGGGGCGCGTGCGTGCGCGTGAGAAGACGCGCCGGTAATTCTCCTCAGCGCGTGTGGCTCGTACTGAGACTGGGTTTCACGCGCCATCTTCTAGCTGCGCGTGAGGGCGCGTCCGGCCTCCGTTTGGAGTGTTCTTTGCATTTCTGGACTCCTCTCGTCGAGTCCTTACTCCTGGTATACTCAAAATCTGATTTCGAGCAATCCAATTTCTGGGCAGTTTCGAGGAACACACTGTTTTTGTTCCGAAACGCCACCGACGAGGCTCTGATACTACTTGTTGGGATCCGGGATCCCGCCCAAGACCTTATAGAAATTATACCAAGCAGAAAAACACACCCACACATAAGGAGACACAATATTTAACGTGGTTCTGCCTCAATGCCTACGTCCACGGGAGAGTAATCGGATTTCACTATACCAATGGGGAGATTACAGAAAGATTACAATAGAGAAGGAGCTCACACTCTCCTCACTCAGTCACTCTCCCGTCTCCCTCGCTCACACTGAGAGAGACGGTCTCTCCGCCTCACATCTCTCACCCTCTTTGGTTTTCTCTCTCACGGTTCTCTTACTCACATTTTGCTCTCTCCTCTCAACCTCCATTTATAGGTGAGGGAGTAGGTGGGAGGTGGGCTGCCAAACCCACTTCTTCTCCTTCCCGGCCGTCTTCCTTGACCCTTTGGTGGTTGGTGGCCGTCATTGGTTGGTAGCCTCCAAAGTGTGTTCCCATGGAAGATGTAGATCACCCCTTTCACATGGGGTGATACTCCACAAAAACGCATGAGCGTGGCACCTGCTTCGCCTTCATAAGGTTTCGATTCCTCGTCATCTCTGGTGACAGACAGCAAGAACAGTCATCTTCCTCTGCCATGCATGGCAGCCAAGTGGAGAGGCAGAGAGCCATCATTGTTCCAGATATTAGGCAAGTCTGGGTTTTTCTCCACAATCAACTTGGCTTCAATAATATTGCCAAGCACTGCAACTGCATGAAGTGCTGTATTGCCAAAGTAGTCAGTCAAAGCCAGTGCCTCCGGCTGCGTCAACTCCACTAGTTTCCTGACAAACAGGATCCCCCGCCTTGCCTTAACCGCCAAGAGAAGAGGCATCTCCGAGAGGAAGGTGAGACGGGTTGTGATCGCATTGGGGTCATTTTCAAAAATTTTACTGGCATTCTCCCAGTTGCCTTGGAGTATGGCTATGTGGAGTGGCAGGTAACAACTTATGTCTCTCTCTGCTGCTGCTGAAAATTAACAAGAACAAAATAACAGTGATTATTTTCTTTCTTTCTTTTTTTTGGGCAACTTTTGATTTTGGGGTCATGAGTGTTGTGATCTTACCAGTGATGTCATGATCAAAGGTAGGGATATTAATGCTATTCATCCATGATTGTGTTGTTGAAGGCAAAGCCATCCTTGATGGAACAAAGACAGACCACAGGCTCTCTGTTTTGAGCAAATCAAAATGCAGTTTTCATCAGTTTTAGCGTAACACTAAAGGCCGCCTTGCTTTTCTTCCCTGTGGCATCTTTGAATTGTTCAATTCATTAGATGTTAATTAATTTAATTATCCCATATTCACTCAGGGCCGGCCCTGGCATCCGCCAGCAGGCCATATCCTTCCAAATAAATTTAAAAAAGGAGTTTTTCTTATTATGATTTAGTATAATATATTAGGTTGTTTTAAATTCAAAAAAATTAAAGAAGGTTCAAATTAATTTAAAATAAATTGATCCATTTAAAAAAATTAACATTGTTATCTATTGAAAATAGACCCAAAAAAAGGATCCCTCTTATTATAGTTTATTGTAATATATTAGGTATGTTTTAAATCTAAAAAAAATTAAGGAAGACCCAAACTAACTTAAAATAAATTGATCCATTAAAAAATTGAAAGGCCCATTTAAAATAATTAGCATTGTTATTCATTGAAAATGATTTTATAAAAAAACTAGACTATGCAAGTATGATTAATTTATTTGTTTCTAAAAATGCAAGAAGAGCGAGAATTAAGTGACACTTATTAGTTATTATAATGTAATACTAAATATTTTTTGTGATTTTGATATAAATTTTTTATTTTTTATCTTCATTTTTTTTTCATTTAATGAAAAAAAATAAAAAACCTCAAAAATTTATTAATTAATTACTAAGGCCAAGTTTGGTAACTTAAAAATAATCCATCTTTTTATCTTTTTTTCATCACATCACCTCTCTACTTTTCTACACATCTTTTTATAAAAAGACAAAAAATACACTTATTTAAATCATCCCAAACAACTCCTAACTTTGGTCTCGAAAATCACAGGCCGGGCCTGTATTCACTCTTCTTAACAAAAATATCCAAACGAAATGATTGACTTTTAAGTTCTTGACTCAGTCTCTCTCTCTCTCGCTCTCTCTCTCTCTCTAAGAAACCCCCATGTTTTTAAAACTAAAACTGCATCAAGATTGCAGCAATCATCAAGCAAGGAATTTTTCATTCACGTTATGCCACTCTTTTACATATCTAATTATCATTTTGGTTTTAAAATTGCTATCGGATGACAACATTTTCGTGAATTTCATTGGTTGTCGGTAGTGTAGGTCGTGTTTCTTGCTATCGGTAGTGTAGGTCTTGTTTCTTGCTATTGGATGACAACATTTTCGTGTTGGTAGTCTAAGTCCTTGTCTCTATACTTGAAAAAGAAGTAAGAAATATGTATATTTATGAACGAGGAGGATCTCCTTCATTCTAAAATTTGGACTAAAGGGCATTATTTAGGTTCACGAGACCTAACATGGACCTTGTTTTAAAAATTTAAATAATTTATTTTATTAGGCTCTTGCTATAATTCATCCACACAAAATATTAGACCAATCTAATAATTGTAACTTATTTAATTTATTATGTTTGTCACAAAAAATACATGGCTTATACCCTCATATATATATACACATATATATTTGAGTGATAAACGTGATAAATTGGAGAGTAAATTAGTGATAAATCTAATCTAAGGAAGGTATAAGACATTAGGTCTAGTGAATATTTTTTGTTGGTGAGAGATCCACCTTTTGTGAAATAACTAAGCGAGAAGTCGTTTTGTTATTTTACGATATTTTGTTTCAAATTTTACTCATTAATTTATTTGTTAACTTTTTTATCTGTTGACTTTTCGTTGACTATCTGTTCAAATTTATTTATGTTTAAATTATTTTCTATCTATTCCAAAAAAAAAAAAAATTTAACTATCTATTCAATTATTTTATCTATTCAATTTTTGTTGTCTATCTGTTCAATTTTTTTTAGTTATGATTAAAAATGATCTAGTTATAATATTTGGGATAAATAACACCATAGAAGTTTGTGTACCACCTAAATGTTTTATGGTATAATAATATATGTATTAATATTAAATATTTTTTGTAATTCTTATAGATTTTCTTTACTCATCTAGTAATTTTTGTTTATTTATTTATTTTTTGTTAATAAGAGTAAAATAGATATTTAAAAAAATTAATTTATTATATTAATTTTTCTGTTAGTTAACCTTAACAGTTGACTAATGAAAGGATTAAATTGTAATAAAAATTTAAATGTTAAAAAAATGAATATAATTTTTAGGGAAATTGACTGGTAAATCCCCTTTTTTAAACTTATGATCTGAATAGTCCCAAATGTTTTCTTATGCACCACTAAGTCCTCATGTACATTGAATGACAATAATGCCATTGAGTGTAAACTGTGTGAGGGTTTGAGTAATGTGAGGGATGGATCTGATTGGGTGTTACGTTGTTAGACTTTGCAGTGTGGGTTCGAAACCCATAGCGCCCAAACGTGAACATTTTTGTGTGAATAATTTTTTGAGTGAATACTCGACGTGAACCTTACCAACAAATGAAGCTTGGATCATCACAAATGTGGATGACCACGGTGCACCACCAACCTTCAGAAACGTGGGACAGAAAACAGAAACGTGGGTCAGAAAACAGAAATGTGGATCAGCAAAAATAGAAACGTGGATCAGCTAACAGAAACGTGGGTCAGCAAACAGAAACGTGGATCAGCAACACAGAAACGTGGGTCAGCAAACAGAAACGTGGATGTACATCAAAGAGACGCAAACGTGGATCAGCAAACACTAAGTATCCACAAAAAATTGATAAAGAGCACCGCATCAAACGTGGGTCAGCAAACGTGAGAGAAACGTATAACAAAAACATGAGAGAAACGTGGGTCAACAAAAACAAAACAAAAACATGAGAGAGAGAGAGAGAGAGAGAGGGGAAGAGAGAGACACCCCAAAACATAGGATCTAACTTGCCAACCTGGCAGAGAAACATATCCCACAAAATATTGAATGAATCCCATAATACAAGCACATGCCATAACGAAAAAGGGCAAATCAGTCTCCCCACATCTCACAAAATTTGAAATGGGACTTTGTTGTCTACTAAACGTGTAAAATAGGACTTTCCAATCCAAAAGATTCAATTTAGGACTATAAAGAGTAACAGTTTGGTACATAGGACTTTCTGATAATTTCCCCTAATTTTTAAAACGTGAAGAGAATATTTATATTAGAGACAAATATTAAGAGGTGTAATTTACCCTAATATCTTCACCATTGATTTGCTATTGCTTTTCCCGAGTATCATTTTAATGTTTCCTTATTTTTCGATTTTTACTAAAATCAAAATATATTCATTTATTCTATTTGAATTGTCAACGTCAAAAGAAAATTGTTTCCTTCTCCATCCCTCTTTTGCTTTCGTATACAGCTCTATCTTTTGTTTTAAATCTTTTTGTTTGAACCTTCCGTACCAATCAACTATGTAATTTTTTGATTCGTATTCACACTTTTTATCTTAGTGAACAAGAAATATATAGAGCACAAGAAGTCAAATTCACCACCTTTTTTTTTAATTTTTAATTTTTAATTTTTTATGTCGGTATCAATAAATTCACCCTTCATCTCACTTCTCCTCTCCACACACACACAACAGAAACACAGAGAAAAGAGGAAGAACAAAATAAAGGGAAAAAGAAAGATGGAGATCTGGTTCATCATCATAACTACCCTATGCATCTCTGCTCTCATCAAATCTCTCTTCAATCTAATCCTCTCCCCATCTTCTTCCTCATCCTACAAGAACCTCCCTCCGGGCCCGGCCACTGTACCAGTGATTGGAAACTTCCTATGGCTTCGCAAGTCATTATCGGAGATTGAACAAATTCTCCAAGACCTCCGGGGCAAGTACGGCCCCATCATCACCCTCCGGATAGGGCATCGTCCAGCCATCTTCGTCAGCAGCCACTCCATCGCCCATCATGCCCTTATTCAAAACGGTGCCCACTTCTCAGATCGCCCCAAGGCCCTCGCCACCAACAAGATTGTCAGCAGCAACCAACACAATATCAGCTCCGCCGCCTACGGCCCCACCTGGCGCCTCCTCCGCCGCAACCTCACCTCCGAGATCCTCCACCCCTCCCGCGTCAAATCTTATACCCACGCCCGCCAATGGGTCCTTGGAATTCTGATCCACCGCCTTCTGAATTCCGCCAAGGACTCCTCGGCAAAAGCGGTGAAGGTGGTGGATCATTTCCAATACGCTATGTTTTGCTTGTTAGTACTCATGTGTTTTGGTGATAGGCTTGATGAGAAGCAAATTACACAAATCGAGACGGTGCAACGCACGATGCTATTGAGGTCTAGTCGCTTCAATATACTCAACTTTTGGCCCAAATTAGGGAAGATTGTGTTCCGCAACCGCTGGAATGAGCTCTTGCGGATGCGCCGGGATCAAGAGGAAGTGTTGATTCCTCTTATAGAAGCCCGAGTAGACGTTGTGAAACAACGACGACAAGGGAACCAAGAAGAAGAAGCGAGCGTGGTGGCATATGTGGATACGTTGGTGGATCTTGAACTGCCCGACGAGAAGAGAAAGCTCAACAACGATGAGATGGTGAGCCTATGCAGCGAGTTTCTCAACGCGGGCACTGATACTACATCAACTGCTTTGCAGTGGATCATGGCTAACCTGGTGAAGTACCCTCGGGTTCAGTCCAAGTTGTACAAAGAGATTATTGGGATAGTGGGCCTGCCACCACCCTTACCCCGAGGAGAGAAGAAAGAAAAGGAGATCCTCCTCGTAATAAACGAGGAGGATCTACATAAGATGTCGTACTTAAAAGCTGTAGTATTGGAAGGGTTGAGGCGTCACCCACCGGGGCACTTCGTACTACCCCACACGGTGACTAAAGATGTGGAGTTGGAAAGCTATCAGGTGCCCAAGGGTACAATGGTAAATTTCATGGTGGCAGAGATGGGGTGGGATCCGAAGGTATGGGATGAGCCCATGGAGTTCAAGCCCGAGAGGTTCTTGACAAATAGCGGTGGCAATGGAGGAGAAGGGGAAGGAGAATCGACGGTGGTGTTCGATGTAACAGGAAGCAAGGAGATCAAGATGATGCCATTTGGGGCGGGGAGGAGGATTTGTCCGGCAAGTGGTTTGGCTCTGCTTCACTTGGAATATTTTGTGGCCAATTTGGTTTGGTATTTTGAATGGACGGCTGCGGATGGAAATGATGGGGATGTGGATTTATCGGAGAAACAAGAATTCACTATTGTGATGAAGAATCCACTACGGGCCTACATCTCCCCTAGAAGCAAATAAATATATATCCTACTTTGAATATTTGAACAAATAAATACACACTAGTAATACATATATATGTATTTTTGAATTCACAATGTAATACATATATATCCTACTTTGAATTCACAATGTAATGCATATTTATGTATTTTTGTCACCTATACCTTGAACCACTTTCAGAGTAAGAAGATAATACGTAGCTTTTTTTTTTTTTTTTGGTTTTTGCTTTGATCTTTTCCATGGTTTTGTTGTATATAGTTGTCGAAGAAGGGCAACCGTGTATAACCGTGACGGGTAACCTAGTTGTTCTTTTGGTTTGTTTCTTATATGGTCGATTTAGTTTCAATTTTTATCGGTTCATTCCGTTAATTGAATTATGTTGTTAGAGATGTCACTTGATTTTTGGATTTACGTTCCTAGAATAGGGTTAAAAATACTTGCATTGGACATAATTCTAGTTAAACAAAAAAATAAATAAAAATCATGTATATGAATTTCATTCCATATACAATATATAAAAAAATCCCAGATTTGGTTTTTGTTTGTTACATAAACTTAATAGATATTTATTCCATGATCACTTTGTGAAAAAAAATCACATGTCTGCCACATTAACATATTTAAAATGACAAATTTTTAAGGCAATTTTTAAATTGAAATGAAATAATCACAAATAATTATATAATTTGAAGACTTATGTAAGGGTGGTATTTGCTAATATGGTTTCACATGGGGAGGGTGGCTCATTTGGTTCGGAGATTTATGGGAGATATTTGGAATAACATTCACAATGGATTTGATCACAAAATTACATAATGTATTCATTTTTAATCATTTCATCGTGTTACCAAGCATGGCCTAAGTTTAAGATATTTGAAGTCAAGATTACGGCATGCTTTTTAGGATAGCTCAGGTGTTTCTTTTTCTTGGAAAGGGATTTAGAGCTCTAAACCCCTTCTACTATTTGGTTTTTATTTTTATTTTTATATTTTTATTTTTTAGACAACCGCTTGGGAAAAATTTTATGGATAATTTTGTCCATCCAAATTTTGTGGCTTGGTATTGGTGTAGTATGTGCAAAGATGTGCATGATATTGAAATAGTGGTTATAGAGATGTGGGCTTTGATTTTGTTATTTTGTCATGTTGAGTTTTCTGTGAAGGGTAATAGAGTTTATACATTGTTAAAATGTTATTTAGGAATTTTGCAGTAGCCTTGCACATAAATTTAGGACATTTACAGAGGCCTCACTATCATTCATGAGAAAGGATAAAACCAAACAAAGATTAAAATAGACTCTCATTCATGAGAAAGGATAAAACCAAACAGAAATTGAAATAGACTCGAAAAAAGCTTACACCCTTTAAGAGAGGGCCCAATCCACTCTCCTTTTCTAGGAAATAGTGAATGAGTGCAGAGCCTTAAGGAGAAGACGTAACTGTGTAATCAATCAAGCATATCTGCAAGGAAGGAAATCAATGCGCAGATAGATTAAGCTAGTATAGAAATTGTTCAAGATGAGCACTGGTTGGTCTAGATCAGCCCCTTACATATGGCGGGTCTATTGTTAGTTGACCTCTCTGGGTTCTCTTTTGTTAGGGATTCGTCCCCTTCTAATCCTTTCGAATTAAGAAAAAAATGTTATTTGCTACTCTTTTGTTAAGATCCTACAAAAGGACACATGATGCTGATTTGTTTTGTTTCATAGTTAAGCTTCCTAAGAATTTCAGCATTCCCAATTAATCAACTAAGGGTAAATATTAAAAAAAAAAAAAACAAAAACAAAAAACCTCAAGTTTTTGACTTTTTTAACAAAATAAATCTTAAATTTTTAATTCTATCAATTTAAATTTTAAATTTTAAATTTGCTTTCAATCTAAACTATCAACCTATTTCCTATTTCCGTTAAGTAAAACTGGCAATATATATATATATATATTTTAGTCATTAAGCTCACGAGAATGCTATTTCAAATATTTTATATACATCTAAATTTAGTTTAAAAATTAAAATATATTTTTATCGTTGGTTTTACTTAACAAAAATAGGTTGATGATTCAGCTTGAAAACAAATAAAAAATTTAAAGTTTAAATTGACAAAATTAAAAATTCAAGATTTATTATTTTGTTACAAATGTCAAATTTTGAGTTTTTTTAATAAATTTTTTATGTTTTATTTATTTATTTATTTATTTTTTAATTACCCCATCAACTTATAGATTGGCATGTCCTTAGAGCTTGTACTCTTGCGGGGTCCATGGTTGCTACTGTAAGTTAAGGATGCGGGGTTGCTAGAAATAAATCGTCCAATTTAGAACAAATCAGAAAGATACTTTCAAAAAAAGTGCTACTAAATATCTCTACTTATTTACTTTGAACCCTCCACTTCTTTAAACCCCCACTCACACAATTGAAATCCTCTCATCTTCTCTTGGAACCCCCATATTAATACCAATTAAACCCCTGTTCTTTGGACCCCCAACTCTCCTTCTTCTGGCAACCGTTTCCACCGTTGGCAGCCCTTCAACGTCAACGACCTTCCTTCCAACAACCTCAATCCTCACCGGTGACCCCACCAAGGGATGGAACAAGGAGAAGGCTATGGTGGGCCATGACCCCCATGTTTCTGTGAAAATTCTATTAATGAGTACATGAAGAAGGATAAAGAGACTTGCAGTGACATTTCTAGTGAAGCTTTGACAGTAAGGGGTAGACCCCGTTCGAAGTCGGCAGGAGCTTCAACTGATAGATTTGATCTTGCGAAAGATCAGTGTGCCTATCGTCACAAGAAAAGACATTGAAAGAAAGATTGTCCAGCTTTGAAGAAGAAAGAAAATGATGATTCCAAATCCACTTCCAATGTAACACATGATGATTTTGATGATTATGAATTTTAGGTGGCCTTTGGTCACTTGTTTGATTGTGAAAGATTCTCATTTGTTGATACGGAGAAGATCTTGTGATAATCTACTTCAGTTCTTGATGGAGCTTTGGCATCATTTTGCAACTTCTTGGAGGCATTGTTTTTTGGTGGTCTTCCCTAGATCCTTGGCAACTTCTTTGAAGTCTTGTTTTTGACTTATAATCGTTTCTTTCTCTTGTGGCTTTGCATCATTTGCATTGTTCTTTTGCTCCATATTCGAAGACACCAATAGTGGTTGTTGAAGATTGGAGATAAAATTGTTGAGGAGAAACTTGAAGATGATGATTCTGAATCTCATCATTGTAGAAGGAAAGCTTTGGAAACTTTGTTTGTAGCCTTCTAGTTGTATTTGAATCGATTTCTCAATTTGCTGTAAGATTTGGAGGAGATAGATCATTTGCAGACTCAGTGGAGTCAATTTGGAATTTGAAGTTTGAATTTTGTGTCGCTTTTGGATTTGCTTAGAAGGAGAATTTGAAGCCTTCCATTGTTTTGGATTAGTCTCCTCAACATTAGATCAAGAGGTTTGTACGTCATAGTTTGTTTGAAATTATCGAAGTAGACTTGTTTGGCGTTTGGGTCTTGGCATCATGATGGTATGTAGAATTTGGTTCCTTATTGCAGAATAATTTGAAGAATTGGTTCAATTGATTCTGCAATCTGTTTTAGATAGGAAAAAATATAAAAATCTCAGAGATATTGATTTGTGATTATGTATCAATTTTAACCAGTATATAATTGTAGACACCCCATTTTTGATCGTCTTCAAGACTTGAACGTCATTATTTGTGCACTCGATGATTGTACTTGTTTGTGTTTGTTTTGAGCGCCCGAAGTCCTTGGCAGAACACCTTGTCTTTGAGCCTCTAAACCTTATCTATTTTGTGCATGTTTTTGGACCTAGAGCTTGTTGCCTCAAGCTTGGAAGAGAGGGTGACATGTCGGCCAGCCCTAGGATCTGTTGGCCATGGCTTGTGCCTGTCGGCTACCAGTGGTGGTCGACCGCCATTGGTCCCTTTTTCCAGATATTTGTTTGCCAGCTGTGCCAGCTGTTGCTCACTGAGCTGCATCTTCATACACATGTATGGTAGGATGTATTCAAGCTCAAGAGTTGATTTTCTATATATAGGGGGGTGCCTCCCCAATTTTGGAGGGTTAGAAGATTTTGGAGCAAAAATTTCTCTCTCTCTAGCTTTCTCTCTCTCACTTGATATTTTGTGCTTTGTAGTTAGTTGTCTCTACACATTTGCACACTAACCCTTAACCAAACTTGACCACCATTGAGCTGAGGTCCCTTGGAATCTTGTTTGGGCTTTGGAAAGAGGTTTGAGCTTGGATTTGTGCCTAAATTGTGCTTTGCTTCAAACGTAGAGTACTTAGCTTATTTAAGCTTATTGTGCGTACTTATTTTCCTATCTTTTTCAACTGTTTTAAGGCTGTTTTTAAAGTATAAAAAACTCTATTTTTGAGGTATAAAAATGGTTGTTTGAGCCTTTTTGAGTTAGGGGGTTGTCCACCCTTTTGGCTCCTTAGTTTGTTAAGCTTTTTGTGCTTTTTTTTTCTCACTTTCAAAACAACTTTTTTGGGTCTTTTAACCACTAAATCTCAGAGGTTTTTCAGTGGTAAAAATCAACTTTTGCAGTCTAAAATTAGAGGGGTTAGCCTCCCCTCCTTATGTCTTGTTTGCATGCCTAGTTAGCTGCATAAGTTAGCATGTTTTTGTCACTGTTTTGACCTGTTTTGGCTCTGTTTTGGGCTGGTTAATTCAGTTAAGGCTTGTATTGCATGGTTGTAGTGCAATTTCCTTCACTAGCTTAGTGTTTTAATGCTTTGAGCACCATTGTTTTAGAGTTGTTTTGCACTCCATTTCAGCACTAAAATCTCTGCAATCTCCCTCTATTCTTCACTCTTTTGTTTGCTTTGAAAGTGGCTTCAAACCACTTGTTTGCCTAAGTGTGGAATTGAGGTGTTACACCTAATGGTTTAATCCCTTAGGGGGTTCATTACCAACAATGTAATGCCTCTTTCATGCCCAAAGCAACTTGTGGTTTGGGCCATCTTCCCATTAGAGGATACTCACTTTTGGACTTAACCGATTAAAGAATGGATTGGTAATGTAAAATGAGTAAACAAAAATGAACAAGTAAAAGAGGCAAGATAAGTATCTTTTGTGTTGGATTGCATGTGTTCGAATCAGACGTTAATTCGAACACGAGGAAAATCAGACATTTCATACTCAAAGTAATGAAATGTGCCACTTTCCTTGGTCACCATCACCTCTGATCATGCATGATAGGGCGGTGGCCTTTTTGAGTCTTGTTTTGCACTCATTAAACTTGTACGAGCTTGGTTCCTTAGCCATCATGTATGGAAATTGCTTAGTTGATGGTTTGAGGGCCAAGAGTTACACTCCTTTGAGCTTGTGTGATGATAAGGAAACAGTCCTTGAGAATACACTGCCTTGCCTTTGTTTGCTCTATGTTGCAGCAAAAAAGGAAGTTCAGGAAAAGGGTAGCCGACCGGCCACCAGCAGTAGTCGATGGCCACCATTGGTACCAACCGGCCATTAATGAGGAAAGTTGCTCAATGTGATGGAAAAAGGGAGCCGAGGTGTTCTGGAAGTTGGTAGCTTCTTTGGTGTTCAAGTGTGCAAACAGAGCCTTACAACAGTGAGGCAGTGGCATTTTTGAGAGGAAACCAACCAAGCTTGCATATGTCCCTCGCCCTCAAGGCCATTTAGTTACTTTGCTTAGCTGATTAGGGGTAGCTAATTCATGCAAGTGTTGTAATTAATTAGTTAGTGTAACTAGTTCTTCGATTCCGGTTTGTAATAACTAATTAGCTTATAGTTAGTTAATTCATTTCAAGTGTTGTAATAGTTAGCTTAATTAGCGTAGCTAATTGCTTAGCTTATTCATTCAGACCTCCTTCGTGAGGGCGTAATGTTGTAATAAGTGTGCGTGCATGTGTGTATGTCTTCCAACCTCACGTTTTTCTCCCTTTTATTTTATCGCTTTTGATGGTTAGATTAGGGACATTTTCGATTAACATACCTTATGCTTGCATGTTTTTGTATCCATTCATTTGTCTTGCACGCATCGAGGCTCGGCGCATCATTCAAACTGCATTGCATTTTCAATATCTTCTTTGAATACGTGTTTAATAGCATGTTGTTCAAACCAATTCATATGCCATATTAGTAGCTGAGCCGATTAACTGCATATTGCATGTGTTGCGTTAGGCATCTTGTATAGTTAGGATCATATATATTTCTAACTAGTTTCTGTTTTGGCTTGGAGTACTCGGTGAGTTTTATCCTTTAGCATACTTGTATGAGTGTGATTGCCATGTTGCCATGTTTAGCATGCTTGCCATGAGGCAATGTGCTTCAATGCTAAATTGCATGAATGTTTGTGAATAAAGGTTTGTTGTTTGAATTGGAACAATTCAACGAATGCTTGTTTTAAGCCCACTTTGTCGTGGCAAAATCATGTTTTAAGCCCACTGTGTTTGGTGGCAAATCCGCATTTTTAAGCCCACTTGAGGGTGGAAAATTGAAACCATTTTCGCAAAACAAACATGACTTGAAATGTTCAAATTCTTGCGATTTAGTCTATACTTGCTTGTGCGCATCACATAGTAAAGCTAATTTAATAATCAGAATAAGAGCACATAATGTTTATAAAAGAACATATCATGATTAGTAGAGGTCGATCTTTAATCGGGCAACGGGGGTGCTCATTTCAGGACCTTCCCCTCTCATAGCCAAGTTCCCGAGTCGAGACAACTTTGGTGAGGACGGACACATGGCCTTTGGCACGAGTCAGGGTTTCCTAAATTTCCCCAAAACAAAATATTTAGGTGGCGACTTTTTATTTGGGAAAGCAACCCAATTTTGGCATTAATTGATTTAAAATAAATTTTCCAAAAAGGTTTGCCGGATTTGGACTCTTTGGTGATTATCAGTTTCACATTGCACTTTGGGAGATTAGATTCAGAACTGCGGGAGTCCGAACTGTGAGGCCTTCTTTTCAAACCCTTTTCAAAAAGCAGGGCGCGAAAAAAGGCAAGTCCATAGTTTTTGGCGACTTCATTGGGAATTTAGAGAACTTGACTCGAACTCATGATATGTTATTTTATCTACACTTCTGTGTTTCTTTGCACTTGCATTTGCATTGCTGTACCTAGTCACAGTGTTTGCCATCTGCTATTCCTGAACAGTTTGCCGGAGGCTTGCTTTGAAAAGCTTGCCAAAAGGCTGATCGGTTGCGGGCTCTGCCACGATGGGAACACAACACTTGGATCTGGACTACCGCTGTACCGTTTGATCCTCCTTTCACTTCTCGGTGTTAGGTGTGAGAGGTATATTAGGTAGTCTTGCTGAGGTACCGTTTTGACCAATCGGTCTAGTTACATATCGGAAGCCATAGAGACCATTCCAATCTATGATAGGTTGCTCACCCGAATGCAGGATTGTGTGAATCCACTTGTTGTGCATAGTGAAACCCTAGCTCCTGACGAAATTAGGACAGGGTAACCTTACCCCATCACAGGGGTGTTTTGGCTCTCACTTGCTTGATACGTTCTTTTAGAGTGAAACTCTACAGGAATGAATGTATCAGTTGCAAGTCTGGGTATTAGTTTGAGGGTATCAGTTTTGGGGCAGAAATCAGTGTTTGAGTACAGTTCTCCAGCTTATGATTGTAACTGCGTGTTGTTTTTGTCTGAGTCGAGGTGCTGTGCGGTTTCTAATTTTCGTTTCTTTTTGCTATATTTTCTTTTTGCAAGGTAGTCTTTCATCATTACTTCAGACGAGTCTGTTACCCCCCAAGCACTCTGGACCAGAGCAAGGCGACTTTACCGATCTGGGGATCTTGTAAGAGGATAGCCAGTGTTTGATCGCTCTCGCCAGTTACCAGAGGGAGGAGGGTTAGGCATGACTCACCAATTCAACAGTCACTGTTTACCTCGCCTGTGCCCAGTCAGGCCTGATCATCTACTTCTACTCCAGACAGAGAGTACTCGCCGGTTCTGGCAGTTCAAAGTCCTTTAGTCAACATGGAAAACATGCTTCGTCAACTCTAGCAGACTATTAAGAACATACAGCTGGATTCTGCCCGACAAGTTGAGACCATAGCTCGCCAAGCCGAGGTAATAGAAAGGCTTCAACAACAGCAGCCACAACCTGCAGTAGCCTCAGCATCCCATGCACCCCCAGCAGAAATTTCGGCACCCGGGGTCACAATCAATGTCCAGAAAAGTGCGGGCATCCCAGTGGATCCTATTTCACCTCAGACCTCCAAGGCGCCAGTTTACCTAACAGAGGCGCCGTTTGAATTCGAGGTCGACCCTACCGCACTGAAAGTAAGCAAGCTGGAAAAGCTCTCTAAACAGGCACAAGGTGTGAACTCGATCCTAGATATAGAGGATGGCTATACTGATTCGGCAGTGATGTTGCCAAATAGATTCAAGATGCCACACATAGACCGCTTTGATGGCTTGGGTGATCCTATGGTCAACTTGCAGCTATTTTCAGACATCCTACGACCCATGGGTCTCACCAAACTACAGAAGTTGTCACTCTTTGGCCGGACCCTGTCAGGTATAGCGGCCATCTGGTATGCCAAACTCGAAGACTCTGTGAAGAGAAACTGGGAGGAAATAGCTGAGGCCTTCATAGCACAGTACTCCTATAACACCCAGATTGAGGTCACTACTCGTGATCTTGAAGCAACTTGCTAGGAGTCGCAGGAGGACTTCTCCGATTTTGTGACTCGATGGAGGGCCAAGGCCTCCATGATGACTGTCCGACCGGCTAATAAGGACTAGATCAGAGTAGTGGTCCGTAATCTGCAACCAAGGCTATTACAGAAGATGATAGTCTTACCTCTGTTTACTTTTGTTGACCTCTATGAAATAGGAGTGAAGATAGAGGATGCAATGAAGCAAGGTCTGATAGACCACGAGAAAGAGTAGCCAAAGAGGTCTTGCACACGCAGTTCCAATGCGACTACGAGTGGTAGTGCAGCTTCAAGGCCTTCTGATGTGGGTATGGCCACTACCACACTTAAAACTGCCACCCTCTTTGCCGGTACATCCGATACAACCTCACAAACCTCGAAGCATCAATCCCGAGGCCAAAGGGTCTTCACCCCACTATACATGTCCTTATCCAAAGCCTTAGGGGTCCTAATAAAAAGGGGCACCTGACCTCGCCCCCTACTGGATCCTCTTCCCCCGAAACATAGCCCGGCCAAATACTGCGCCTTTCACCAACAGCATGGTCACGACATTGACCTATGCTTCAGATTGTGCCATGAGATTCAAGATCTCATTGACAATAAGGTGATAGCACCTCCTCAAAAGCCTAATGTCACTACAAATCCCTTCCCACCACATAACCAGGTTTCTCTACCCCAGCAAATAAACCTCATCCAAACATTGGCTGTTCCTTACAACCCCAGTATATATATCACCCCCTCCCATCTATCCAAGCCGGCGCTGTTCATCCTTGAGAGCGCAGACTTGTGCACGATGAATGCGTCCATATCCCAACCCAAACCTGTGGTGGTGATCGTGGTAGATGAAGGCAGACTAGCCTTGGTAGAGAATGAGAATAGTAGTCCAGTGCCTGAGGGCTCTGTGGATTTATCAGAGGAGGGATACAACCTATACTGTTATATTGTGCCAACCAATCAGGCCAAACTAGATGTGGGGTTGCTAATAGGAATGGAGGTTAGTGTAGTCCGGAAGGATGGCCCAAGCTAGGGATTAGATGATCTAGCTAATCTGGAGGAGGATATTAACAATCTGCAGTTTTTCGATGAGCAAGATTCAAGAGATGTGCATATTAACTGGTTTGATCTGAACGGGTCGACAGACAATTCTAGGTGGCTCAGTGATGAACCTGATGTGGATGAGGGACTTCAACCAAAGCTAGAACAGCCAGAAGTAGGAATTGCTACAAGGGTCGAAATGGCCGAAGACAAGGAAAAATTTTCGGAGGGCACCGGTATTAAGAATTCTGCTCAGGAGTCGGGCATTGTTAGTACTGTTGATAAAGAGCAAGAAGCCGCACTGAAGTGGTTTGAACAGGAAAGGGATGAGAATAGTTAGAAAGTTGGAAAAGCTAAACACCCTACGGGGGACGATTGTGATATTGACGTGGGAGTACGCACAACGGAATCGGATAATTGTCTGTCGGTTGCCAGAAGAATATGATGGAAAGATGATGATTTGCATCTTGCCTACACTGATGAAGATTGGGGTCAGGACCTTCCAAACAACACTTGGTATTCTGAGGAGGTGGATCACATGACTAGAAGTGGGCAGTACTTCAAGCCCCCACACTTAGACCAACCAGAAGTATCTGGAAAGGATAAAGAGGCCGAAAAATAGAAGGACAAGCAGTTGGAAGATGAGGCTGTGTTGAAATAGTTAAAGAAGATTCAGGTAGACATATCCATTTTGGGGTTGCTTATGGCTTCATGCGTGCACCGGCAGGCTGTCTTATCAGCAATGGATAAGGCCAAACTGTCTATCGACACAACTCCAGAGCAATTAGTGGAACTTGTCTTCTCCGGGGGTGCTATGCCATCTTTGACCTTTTTGGATAAGAAATTGCTGCTAGAAGGCTCTGCACACAATAAGCCACTATACATCTTAGTTGAGTGTAGAGAGAAGTGGGTGCCGGTTGTATTGGTTGACGTAGGGTCTGCGATTAATGTTTGTCCATCGTGCATGGCCTATGCTATTGGCTTGAAGCCAGCAGACTTTGTACCAACGGCCCAGGTGATCCGGGCTTACAACAACACATGTAGAGAGGTGATGGGAACAGTTCTGATTAGAACACAGGTCAGGCCGGCCCAACAGGATATTGAGTTTCACGTCCTGGATGTTCTGGCTTCTTTCAACTTGCTTCTTGGACGGTCGTGGCTGCATCAAGTAAAAGCTGTTTCTTGCACCCTTCATCAGATGCTGAAATACCCTCTTGGAAAGGGGGTAGCCATTGTTTTTGGAAATTCTTCTATACATCCTCTGCCTGAGGTCACTACACCAGTACTGGAGATTGTACACGGCGGGGAGGATGTTTTCTAGTCTGGTTTTACCTTGGCTGAGGCCCAGGTGGTACAAAGCATGTTAGCTATTGATGAGGGGTTGTACGTTAGTGCTCAATCAGTCTACCTCATGAACAAGCTACAGCATAAACCTGGGATAGGATTAGGAAAGAGCAGCTAGAAGGGTGTTCCCGCACTGGCCGAAGTGCCATATAACCTACATGCCTTTAGCTCTGTACGCCCACCAAAGAGGATTGGGTAAGGAAAGGGACGGAAATGGCAGGAAGAGCCAAAGCTAAGCAAAGTGGGAAGCACTATGAGCTTATACATAGACCAATTCAGGGAACTCTGAACGACCGCTTTGTTCGGGAGGGGAAAGACTTCCCATTTTGCAGCTTTCTTGAGCCATGGTTGAACTCTGAGAAACGGCGTCTACCCGGCTTTGAGATTTTCTTCGACCTACGGCTACGAGAGGGTGAAGCTACAGAGGAACAAACTGAATTAACTGCTGAGGCTGAACAGAGTACAGAGGATAAGTCCAACAGCAGTGAACTTGGGATAGGAGCAGCGCTGGCGTGTCTTCTTTTGAATCCTCAAATCAAACCAGAGAGCTTGCGGTATGACTTCACCGTTTCCATGATCGGAGATCAATCAATTGTGGACCTTTTTAATGGTATTCTAGATGCATCCAACGCACCCTCTCTTATTTGGCAGCTAGAGGAGGGCTTTCTGTCCAGCAGTTCTGAATCAGGTAGTGAGCCGGAATTTGATTCCACAGAGTCTGTGGAGTCAGAATCAAATTCCAGTTCTTCTAGGTCGGAGTTCGGTATTCCTGGGGTTGATAACCCGGATGCCGTAGTTTTGTCCATGTCGTCTTTTGCTTTTCTTTTGAGTCGGTTGTAACTGAGGAATTGGACGAGCTGGAACCTTTGAATGAGAATGATACCACTGTTGTTTCTGAGTACTTCTCTGTGCCACTTGTATATTGCATTGATCATGACTTTCAAAATTTTGAGAAAAAACGATAAGGAAGGAATTCCTTTGGTTTTGAAACATTTGATTGATTGAGAGGAGGAGAGGTTTGTAAAACCCTTGTTAATAAAATCACTCCAATTAATGTAGGTACTAAGAAGGATCTGTGTCTAGTCCAGATCGAGTCCACGTTGTCTTCGGAGGAACACGAGCATTTAGTCGCTTTATTAAAAGATTTCAAAGATGTTTTCGTGTGGTCCTACGAAGACATGCCTGGAATCGATCCTGAGATTGTATAGCATCGGATCCCTTTTGACCCCGAGGCTTTGCCTGTCAAGCAGAAACTTCGGAGAATACGCCCGAATTGGGCTTTGAAAATCAAGGAAGAGGTCACCAAGCAAATAGACACAGGGTTTTTGCTAGTATCTAAGTATTCGACTTGGTTGGCCAACATTGTTCTGGTGCCGAAGAAAGATGGCAGAATTTAGGTGTGTGTGGATTTTAGAGATCTGAATAAGGCTAGTCCGAAGGACGACTTTCCTCTACCGCACATCGATGAATTGGTGGACTTCACCACAGGCCATGTGTTGCTCTCCTTTATGGATGGATTTTTCAAGTACAACCAGATTTTGATGGCACTCGAGGATAAGGAGAAGTCTACCTTTACCACGCTGTGGGGAACCTACTGCTACAGGGTGATGCCGTTCGGTCTAAAAAATACTGGGGCTACTTATCAACAGGTTACAACCACTATCTTACATGATATGATCTACAAAGAGGTTGAGGTGTATGTAGACGACATGATTGTCAAGTCCAAGGAAAGAGTGGGCCACTACACCGCCTTGAAGAAATTCTTCCAACGAATCAGAGAATATCGATTGAGGCTAAATCCACAGAAATGCACTTTTGGCGTAACAGTAGGGAAAAAGCTAGGGTTCTTGATCACATAGAGGGGCATCGAGATTGATCCTTCCAAAATCAAGGCCATTCTAGAAATGCCACCACCAAGGACTGAAAAGGAGTGTGAGGCTTTCTGGGTAAAATGTAATTCATAAGACAGTTTATTACAAAATTAACCTTGACTTGTGAACCACTATTTGGTCTTTTGAAGAATGGAAAGAAATTCCAATGGGATGATCGATGTCAGTTTGCTTTTGAGCAGATTAAATAGTATCTTCAGAACCCACCCGTGTAGTCACTGCTAGAGTCAGGGAAGCTGTTGATTTTGTATATGTCAGTAACCGACAAGACTATGGGTTGCATGCTTGTGCAAGAATCTGAGGATAGAGTGGAGAAAGCCATCTATTACATGAGCAAGAAGATGCTGGAATACGAGACCCCGTTACACCCTGTTGGAGAAAGGTTGCTTAGCCTTGGTATGGGCTACTAAGAAGTTGAGGCACTACCTGTTAGCTCACTCCGTAATTCTGGTTTCGAGATTAGATCCCATTAAATATCTCTTCGAGAAACCAGCACTTACGGGTAGGCTAGCCTGTTGGTTGCTTCTTTTCTCCGAATTTGATTTGAAATATGTGACTTGCAAGTTTGTCAAGGGAAGAGTAGTAGCAGAGCTCCTGGCAGATCACCCCGTGGAAGGAGATGAAGCTGTAGAATACCTATTCCCAGATGAAGCTATTCTGCAGGTTAAAGAAGAGATTTGGACAATGTACTTTGACGGAGCGTCTAACCAGTACGATTATGGGATAGGGGTGTTGCTGATAGCGCCCGACAATTCCCATATACCTTTATCCTTCAAGCTTCTGTTCAAAGTATCCAACAACGAAGTAGAATACGAGGCATATATCACTGGACTAGAAGCCACCCTGGAACTAAGGGCAAAAAGATTGGACGTTATTGGGGACTCGAACCTGGTTGTGTCTCAAGCAACAGGAGACTGGAAGGTGAAAGAAGAGAAGATGAAAATCTATCACTAGATCGACCTTGGACGTTCTGATTCCTAGGTTTGAGAAGCTAACCTTCACGCATCTATTAAGAGAGAACGGCAGGTTCGCTGACGCCTTATCAACTCTATCTTCCATGATAGACATCTTTTTGGGAGTCCGAATGCGCCCGATCATTATTGAACAGAGATATGTGCCGGCCTACAAGTTGATCGCCGCAATAAATGAAGTACAAGATCAAAACCCTTGGTATTATGATATCTGGAACTTCTCGGAAAAGGAAGCATATCCACTAGGGGCAAATGCTAAAGATAAAAGGGCAATACGGCGGATGGCTACTCAGTTTATCATCTGCGGGGGTAAGTTGTACAAACGTGGTCATCTGGAAATGCAGAAGCTGTGTGTTGATGTAGAAGAGTCGAAGCACCTAATGAAGGCCATCCACAGAGGGGAGTGTGGATCGTACATGAGCGGTGTAATGCTAGCCCGGAAGATTCTCAGGAAGGGCTACTACTGGTCTACCATGGAGGAGGATTGTATTAGTTTTGTTCGGCGATGCCACAAATGCCAAATCCATACGAATCGCATGAATATCCCTCCGTCGAAGCTATACAACATGACTTCACCGTGGCCTTTTTCAGTCTGGGGAATTGTTGTTACTGGGGCAGTTACGCCGAAAGGCTCAAATGGGCATGAGTATATCCTGGTGGCAATAGACTATTTTACAAAGTGGGTCGAAGCCCAATCTTATGTAGTGCTGAAGGCGTCGCATGTAGCCAAGTTCATCAGGAATAACATTATTTGTCGTTATGGGGTCCCAAATAAGATCATTTCAGACAATGACTCCCATTTTAAGAGAGAAGTGATTAACTTGTTGGAGAAATACAACGTGGCTTTTCATAAGTCATCCACATATCGGCGGTAAACCAATGGAGCTGTTGAGGCCGCCAACAAGAACATCAAGCACATTTTGCAGAAAATGGTTGAGACTTGCAGGGACTGGCCAGATAAATTACCATTTGTTCTCTAGGGCTATGGGACTTCAATTCGAACATCTACTGGGGTAACTCCGAATTCTCTGGTTTATAGGATGGAAGCTGTTCTGCCGATTAAAATAGAGGTTCCATCATTGCGGGTTATGGCTGAGTGCCAAACAACCGAAGCGGATTGGCAACAGAGCAGGTTCGAGGAACTAATGTTGTTTGATAAGATGAGACTGAAAGCACTGTACCATGTTCAAGGATATCAACGAAGGATTGCTAGGGCTTTCAACAAGAAAGTTAAGTCTAGGAATCTGAAGGAAGGGGATTTGATGCTAAAAGACAACTGAGCTTCCATCCATGACCCTAGAGGCAAGTTCAAACCCAATTGGGCTGGCCCTTACATCATCAAATCAATCTGGTTGGGTAAAGCTGTCATTCTTATGGACCTAGATGGCCTAGAATTCTCCCAACCAATCAACATGGACAAGTTGAAGAAATACTATCTCTGAGTGGCTCGCTAGGATGAAAACCTGGAAGGGTGACCTAGGCAAAAGTTAGAGCACAAAAAATTAGAAAAAGGAAAAACTGAGCTCGTAAGGTTGAAAACCCAGAAAAGGCGGACTTGGCAAAAGTTAGAGCGCAAAAGGAGAGTGTCAATACCCGAGTGAACTCGAATCGAACTACGTAAGGCCTAATTCCCATCTTCAGGATACGTAGGCAACTTCATTCTGAAGTCCGGCCATAAACACCTCCAAATCAACTGTGTCTATGTGTTTGATCAAGGCATCTTTGTCCACTCATTATCTGAAAGAATCGGTTGCGATCCTTACCTTGAGAGAAGAGTAGATTACAGTATTGACCAGAGCTATTCAGTCAAGGGGCAATTTTTCCATTTTTTGATTCAGAGTTGTACATCTCGAGGATAGATTTCATGTGTGTCAAGTTATGATCCTTATCAAAAATGGTTTTGAAAAGTTTTAATAAAAGTTGATTTTGTTCAAATTAATCTTTTTACAACTTAGACCATTTTTGGACCAAAAGGAAAATTTTCAGTGCCCACAACTTCAATTTCATTGATTACAATACAAAGTTCTCTAACTCTTGATACAAATCAAAGTTTCTTTTATTACATTCAAAAGGAAACTTGAAAGTACAGATCAAAGCAACAAACTTGGGGCACAGATAAGTCAAGTGTTCTTGTGTCCCCTCCCAGAGCTTGTGGATGCTTCAGATGCTAAAGTAGGCCCAGTTTTCGCCTCATCTTCAAGCCAAGCTATGCATTCGCCAGATAAGGCACAATTGAAATTGGGAGTAAGAGCCAGAAGTTCTCTTGTCCTCCAAGCATTGGAGTAGCGAGCTAGTTGTGAGCCTCAGATTGGAAATGAAGCCGGGTACTCTATCCTCTCTTATGGGCAAGTCTGGTCGTGTCCGAACTGACACCTGAACCGAAACGGAAAGTAGAATGCGTAGTGTGTCAAGCCAATCAGCTGAATGCTAGGTTGTCGGGACATACTGTAGCTCATCTCGAGCAGATCAAACCAGGGGCAACGCCAAGCAATGTCAGCAATGGACCTATTGCACATCTAATGGCACCACCACCCCTTGTTCAGGAAATCAACTAGCCGTCAGCGAAAGAAATAGCCTCATGCTGAATATGCTGGGAAAGAGTCCACTACCTTCAACTTGTCCATGAGCCATATCTGGGGAGAGATGAAAAATAATAGAGATTAAAGAATAGAGAAGTGTACGTGGAGAGGAAAAGTGAGAAAGGGTTTCGAGAGAAAAATAGGGCATGAGTGCCAAGAGATGTGAGAAACACATATGAGAAGGGTGGGAAACATTACCTGCAAAAGTAGTGGACTTCCCGCAAACTTGTTTGTTTCTTGCTGATGGAAGGCATCCAAGCCCATCAAAGTCTCGGCCAATGTTAGGCTAATGCAACTCTTGCCCTCTTTCAAGCCTTGAGCCACTTCGATCAAGTGAATGCTAGACCCTCCGAAACTCGGGGCAAGTAGAAAATGAGCTAACATGCACAAACAGAGGGCATACTGCCGAAAACTCTGCCAAAGATGGTCGCCGCGGTTGCCGGCATCAGAAAATCGATGAACGAAGCTAGGGATATCCAACTCTCTATTGTGAACCAAGGATTGAGACTCATGTAAAGTGAGCCCACACATCCTTCCTGAAGCTTAGACATGACCAAAACGGGACTGGGGCAAGATTTCCTCGTCACGCTGAGATTCCATCAGAACTTGGAATTCTTCAATTGTCGGGCATAGCTCTTGTCCTCTGAAGCTAAAAACGTGTGTAACCAGGTTCCAACACCTAGCCGTGGCATGGAGGAACAGAAAACACAGTGGAGAATGACTGAGCGGGAATAGTGCATTTATCCCAAAACCCCAGAAATTCACTTTTCCTAAGCCATCTAAAGTTGCAATCCAATTTGAGATATTTTCGGTGAAGAATGGCTCCATTTGTGGCAAAAACAGAGCTGGAATAAAGAAACTATGAAGTCCCAGTTTTTGTAGAAGACAAGGCACTGAGTGGAAGACAGGTGGCAACAATCTGGAGATCCATTGCACTGACGGCCGACCGGCCAGTGCTGGTAACCGACCGGCCACCATTGGTGGCTGACAGCCAACATTAGTGGCCGACAGCCTCTGTTTTTGGCTGATGGCCTCCTGGTTTGTCCTGTGGTCAACCTATATGTCGAGAGTGCTAAGAACCTGTGTTTTGTTCTGCTCTTTGTGCGTTGTGTTGTCTTGTTTTGGTTAGTTTTGTTGATTTGTTTTGTATTTGCTTATCGAGTTGTATTCGTTTTGCTTATGGAGTTGTACTTGTATTGTTTTGATGATCGAGTTTTACTATTAGTTGTTCATCAAGTTGTTTTACTTTGTTTGTTATTGTGGATGCGCCCTTAGGAGTCATGCTACAGTTCGGACTCGATTTGTCACAGTTCTTAATCTGAACCAAATAGTCCAAATCCGGCAAATCATTTTGAGAAACAAATTTTTTGAAAGAAGTGCCAAACATGGACTGCTTTGCCAGATACAGAGTCGCCACCTAAATAATTTTTAATGGGAGAATTTAGAAAACCCTGACTCGGTGCCAAAGGCCACGTGTCCGTCATCACCAAAATTGCCTCGGCTCGGGAACTTGGGTACGATTTGGGAAGGTCAGCTATGAGCACCCCCTCTCGCCCGATCTGAAGATCGGCCTCTACTAACCATGATATCTCGTTTTTGAAAACACATGCATTCTTATTCCGATTAATTAGCTAGAATTACTATGTGATGCGCACAACAAAACAAGTATAGACTAGATCGCCTAATTTGGAACAAAGCATTGCATATCCGTTTGTTTGGAAATGTTTTGAAATTTGCTACTCGCAAGTAGGCTAAAATACGGATTTCAATGAATTATCCCAATTCAAGTAATCCACCCTTCACCCACAGGCATTCAGGCAGTTTATCACATAAGCATATAGCCACATGGTAAGGATGCTGTCATGTTAATATTCACACTCATATGAGATGCTAAAGCATAAATACTTACATTGTATTCCAAGCCAAAACAGAAAACTTGTTAGCAATCATGCATGATCCAAGTCCATGTTAAGTGCCTAATGCATCGCATACAAAATGCAATCTAGAATAGGCTCGGCTAATCTAAGATGGCATGTGGAATGTGACAAGTAACACGTATTCAAGTTAGATTTGGAATACTATGCAGTTAGTATGATGCGCCGAGCCCGGTGCATGCAATACAGATAAATGAATGCATGCACGCATGCATAGCATAAGATATGCTAATTAAAATATGCCCTAAACTAACCATCGAAAGCTAGTAAATAAAAGGGAAGAAAGACGTGAGGTTGGAAGACATACACACACTCACGCACACTTATTATAATTGTGCCCTCGCTCAGAGGGTCTGAATAAATAATACAAGCCGCCTAATTAACTAACTCACGAGCTAATTAATTATTACAAAACCGAATTGAACAACTAGCTACAACTAATTATTACACAACTTAATTAATTAACGAATTAATTAACTAACTAATGAATGACAACAAACAAGTAGGGAAAGCAATAAACGGTGCTATTCCAGCTCTGTTTGAAGAAGGGAGGCATGCATGCTCGCTTCGGTTCTTCGCCTCGAAACGCCTTCCAGTTGCTCTTTAGAGGCTCTGTTTGTAGGGTGTCTTCTAGTGTTTGTTGCTGAACCTTACCAAAACACTGCAGGAGAAGTCACCAGTGGCCTGCCGGCCATGGAGGGAGATTTGCCGGCCAAAGATGGTCCATTGCCGGCCAAGGGTGGCACACTGCCGGCCATCAGTGGCAGGCTGCCGGCCACTGGTGTGCTGTGACACCAAAACTGCAACGAAGCACAAAATAGAGAAAAGGGAGGGTTTTCCAAGGACATGTACGCACCATGGCACTCCAAATCACCTCAAAACATCAAGGGAGAGGCCAAGTCGGATCCACGACCATCAATCACGCATCCCGATGCATTATGGCCAAAGATCCAACTTGTGCAAATCAATATGAAAATGAATGCACAAATAAAGCAAGTAAAGCCTAGAACTCTATCATGAATCATCAAGAGCTTCAGGGAGCGAGAATTGAGACACGTTCCATCACTTGAAGTATGAAACGCCCCTCGTTCCTCGTGCTCGGATTAATACTTAATCCAAGCAATGCAACATATAAGCATGGCAAACATGCAACACAACCTAAGTGTGCAATCATGCAACTAACCCAAGCATGCAACAAACGTATAAGCATGATGTGAGGCAACAACCTTGGACAATATGACAAAATTCAACATGAACATGTGAGCATGCAAGGTATGCGAAGCTTAACAAGTATGTGACAACATACGAAATGAAACAAGCATGCGACAACATGGTAAGATGGGCTTACACCAAAGATGGACGGCTCTCAACTAGGTCCAAATTAGTAGCCAAAGTGATGGAATTGATGGCATGAAAAGCATGGAAAGGCAAGGCAAGCATACATGCCAAATGACTCAAGTAGTAAAGCATGAAGAGGACAACTCTTAAGCACACTTAAGGAGCAACAAACATGGATATATGACAATGAGGGTAAGCTCTGAAATTCCATGTAAATTGATGCCAAATCAACTCAACAATACAAGCATAGCATGTTATGATGCTCAAGGCTCAAAGTAAGCAAAGGGACTTAAGCCATGGCCATACAAGGCAAGCCCCAAAGGGCCAAGGGGACCTAAAACAGTCCTAGGGCAGGCCAAAACAAGACCAAAATCAAGCTCAAAGCTAGCCAACAAAGGCTAGAACACAAGGGCTAAAAGCATGGAGCATGCAAGGCTTTAAAGAGGCAATGCACTACACTTATGAGAACCACTCATGGCATGACTTAGACAACCAAAAATAGAGTTACATCATGGTATATTAGGACCCAAAATGCACTGAAATGATGAGCCAAAGGCTTAGGCTAAGTGGCATGCACAAAAGTCCACTATTGAGGCATAAAGCACAAGCTACACAAAGCATTCAAGGCATGTCAAATGCAAGTGTATGACAACATTTCATGGACTAAAATAGCATGTGGGATGAGGGCAAGACATGCAAACATCACATGTATGACATGATAGGGGCCTCAAAACCCAAGACTAGCCTAGGCATTTACACTATAGCTATACAAAGCATGAGTGATATGGTCATGGCAGCCCTAAACAGTCCTAGAATACTTCAAAATAAGCATAAAATCAAGTTGAGCAAAGCCAAAATATGCTAGTATGATGAGTCAAAACATCATGCACAAAGAGCTAGGAAACAAGATTTGTTCTACACCTATATGGAGCATGCAAAGGATGATCAAACCAACTATAGATAGGGTCATAACATGCCAAATGATGACCAAATACATGCTGAAATGTAAACCAAACAAGCTAAAATGACATGGCATGGCATGGAGCATATGAAGCTAGTTTAGGGGATTTACACTACAAGTGCATCAAGAAAACATGGAGTAACAAAACCAACCCAAAACAGGTTTATGGCATGGTAAAACATCACCAAAAATGGACTGAAATGGACTCAACAAAGACTATGCACACATGCTACTTTGATGAGCTATGGATGGAGTTACACTATACATGCAAGATGCAAGCAAGACATGACCAAACCAGCCTTGGACAGGGCCAAGGTAGGTCCTAGAAGTCACAAAAAAGAGGCATGGACCAACCTCAAAAATGCGTAAAGGGATGGTCCTTTGGAAAGCCAAAAATGCAAGCAAAGAGGAATACAAAGAGAGGGGAGTACCCCCTCTGATTTAGGACCTCAAAACCACACCTTTACCACTGAAAATCCACTGGATTTCAGTGGTAGGAAGACCAAACCAAGGCTAGCTCGGAGGCCTCCAAATATGGCTTAAAACAAAGCCAAACAAAGCATGCAAGGGGGCTACACACCCCAAACAGCAAAATGACCTTAACCAAACTTAAAAAGCACTTAAAAAAAAGACTTTTTTCAGTTATAAGCAAAGCCTAAAACAATATGCAAAGAGGGCTAAAGCAAGGTGCAAGAAAATGCAAAAATTGGGGAAATGCTCACCTTTGAAGACCCTCTTCGAAACCAGCAATTTTAGGGGGTGGAAGCTTGCTTTCAGACCTCAAGAAGACCTCCCAAGAAGCTTGGTTCAATGGTGGTGGTGTATCTCTATGTGTTGTAGTGTAAAAATGCAAGGAAATCCAATTTCTAAGCACTAAACACAAGCAATATAGAAAGAAAGAGAGTTTTTTACTCTTCAAAAACTCAGCCCCGGGTATAAGGGAGAAGCCTCTTGCTTATATAGAGGAATGAAAAGCCAAAGCTTCTTCAAGAAGCTTTGCAAGGCCTTCATCCCTCCATACACATGTATGGAGGGGAGCAAACAAAAATCCAGCTGGCTCAAAAGATCTGGAGGAAAACCAGCTGAGATAGGGGGTGCCGGCCATCAGTGATGGCCGGCAGTGGCACACTGATGGCCGGCAGGGCTTCATCAGTGGCCGGCAGGAACAAAGCCATGGCCGGCAGTGCCATGCCATGGCCGGCAGTGCACCAGGATGGCCACTCTGAAAGGACCAAATCAGGGTCAAAAAATGAGGCAGAAAGGATACAAGGTCCAGGAAACTCGAACCGGTGACGTTCCGCAGCGACAGTCGAGTGCTGGGCGAGCAATCAAACCAGTTGTTGGGTGTACCTACAAGCACAACCAAGTCTTGAGGACGGTCAAAAATGGGGTGTCTACAGTTGCCCCTCTTTGACAGAACTCGGAAGTCACAAAGTGACGGGAGTGAATGTCAAAGCCCAGAGACGACCCATTTTTGACAAGGCCGAAGACTTAGACAAAGCATGCAAGACAAACAAGATATACGCCCGAAGGTAGGGGCAAAAGGCAAGACAATGCACAAAGCCGGGCATAACTTATGATCATGCAAAGAAAGCTGTAACGAAGCATAATAATGCGACGGTTTTAAGCTAGCATACACCAAACTACACTACAATGCAAAAAGGATGTAAGAGAATTATGCCATTCTCAATACGTCTCACTCGGAGGATAATACTTGTGCGGTTCGTCTGGTTGCACCAGCCTCAAATGAACCGTACATATAATATCGTGCCTGCAAAGAGAGCAACTTAACAGGTACGATGCCATTAGCAACATGCATAACATGCAAAATGAATGCAAAATGATATGCAATATATACAAAACTATATATAATAATGCAAATGAAAATGCAATGCAATTGAAACAATGCAAACGAAATGCAATGCAATTAAATCATGATCCAATCATGAGCGGTTCAAAACCACACAAATGTCAAATAGATTGATGGAAGTAACAAGTCCGTCTACCATAGAAAAGGTGCCGCAACCCTCAAAGCGCGTACACATGCAGAACTATGAGTGATGTAGACGGACACAAGAACAAGTATTGGGTGGAATGACATAAGTGGCGAAACAACCCGCTAACGAAAGGACAATGATCCTAATGCTGGATGCAAAAATTACACTACAATGTAATATATACAGTGGATATGGCATGCAGCCAAACCAAATCTTGCCTAGGAAAGGCATGGACACATACAAGCCATGTCTAACACAGAAAAGGTGCCGCAACCCTCAAACCAAGTTCATCAAGGAATAGGCGCGCACACATGCAGAACTGTGCTTTAACGTGAAAAGTATGAGCACATACCAAACCAAGCTCAACAAGGAGAGGTGCAAGCCAAAGATGGAGGTGATGATGCAGTGAATGCATGCAAACTACAATGCAATATCTACAATATGCGATGGGATGTATAGATACGATGGATAAGGCACGCAGGCCAAACCAAATCTTGCCTAGGAAAGGCATGTACACAAACGAACTGCGTCTAACACAGAAAAGGTGCCGCCACCCTCAAACCAAGTTCATCAAGGAATAGGCGCGTACACATGCAGAACTATGCTTCGACGTGAAAAGTATGAGCACATACCAAACCAAGCTCAACAAGGAGAGGTGCAAGCCAAAGATGGAAGTGATGATGCAGTGAATGCATGCAAGCTACAATGCAATATCTACAATATGCAATGGAACGGATATTTACAGCGGAAATGCATGACATATGCACTATATTACGATGAAATGCATGACATATGCATTATATACAATGATGCATGACATATGCACTATCTACAATGATGCATGACATATGCAGAACTGTGATGCAATGCATGACATATGCACTATTTTTTTGTTTTTTTGTTTTTTGAAATGCATGCTGCATGGAGTGCACGACAACGCAAGTCGCTTGAAATGCATAACAATGCATGAACTTTGTTATTTTGAATGCATGATTGACAATGCATGTACTTGAAATGCATGACAGTGCATGTACTTGAAATGCGAGGCAACGCGCGGCTTTTGAAATGCATGACAATGCAAATGAACTGTGCACACCAATGCACCGAAGGTCTTGCACCTTCCAAGGATTTAAGGTCTCCTAGATCGTCGAGTGCACAGGACGGTGTGATGCGCAAAATAGCGCGATGAAATGCATGCAAAATGCAATGAGATGCTCAAAATAGCGCGATTGAATGCATGCAAAATGCAATGAGATGCGCTAAACAGCGCGATTGATTTGAAATGCACAAAACAGTGCGATACGCTAAACAGCGTGATTGATTTGAAATGCACAAAACAGTGCGATTGAGGTGCGCAAGATAGCGCGATAAAATGCATGCAAAATGCAAGTAATGGAAGAATGCATTTTTTATGCAAGAGATATGAGCATTTTCTATGCATGAAACAAGAGCATATTCTATGCAATATTGAAAACATACTCTATGCATGATTGAAAGGAAAGCATATTCTATGCGGAATCGGAAGCAAGCATATTCTATGTATGAATTATAATGATGCGCGACACGCATGCAACATAAGCGTATATGAAAGTGCACATTCTATGCAATAGAGGGGCATCAAATATGTATTCTGGTGCCTCCGATTTATCTCTCGGAGGGCTTTGCAACACACTCAGCTCAAAAGGGGACACCCTGTCTATTATTGGCGAGAGACAACATCTAGAGCTGCTTTAATTGTGATTCTGACTTGAAGCAGGCTTAAGCTTGGGGTTGAGATACACTCATACTCCAGAGAAATGGTGAGGCCTGAGAAGGTGCACCTGGAATGCAGTCTCGGAATTTGCCGAAGTTGAAACACACTAAGATGCTCCAAATTTTCCTTCTTTTCTTTTGCTTCGCAGTCTGGAACCCACGTAGCTTCAGATAGGTTCTTGTTTTACTGTTCTCACATGACCAGGGTTGAACCCTGCAATTTTCGACAGAACAAATTCCTTTTTTTGCACAAATGTGGAGAATGTCACAGCACTCTGAGCACACAACAAATCATTTTTGAAATTGAGAAAATAAGTTCTCGATCGGGTATTGGGCCTACAACTGAACACAACGAAAAAAGACTCAATAATCAGAAAACAAAAAGGTAAACAACCTAAACACATCGAGACACACTCGAAACGACTCAAAGCAAGAATCGAGACAAACAAAATGAAAGACATGACACACAGACGTGTTACAAAGATGAGAGACCTCTTAGTGCACGAGGAGCCAGTTTCTCCGGGTATTGTTTCCCACCCTCTCTTATTTGTGATCCTCACATCACTCTGGCACTCAATTTCTATGTTTATGAAAAAGCCCTTTTCCTCACTTTTTCTCTCAGCGCACGTCTCTCTATTCTTCAATCTCTCTTTTTTTTTTTTTAATCCCTCCCCTGAGTGGTTGATGGATAAATAGAAAGTTGCGGGGTCTTGCCCCTAGCATTTTGCTAGATTCTTTTTCTTCTGCGCACAGCAGTGAGTTTCTTCCACAGAGGGGCTGCGCTACAATTGGGTGTGTAGCAAATCTACAGCTGACATCGGTTGATGATGCCCTGCTAGGGAGTTTGGACATGGTTAGATCTATCCAGATGAGGAAGTGGAACATCTTAATCCATTCCAATTCATGCTTCGCACCTGACTTGATGCCTCGTTGCTTGGAGGATGTTGAGAGCTTTTAGCCCTTTTGTGGTCAGCTTCAGTGGTGCCCTTTTCTGGCAGGTAGAGTGCCCTTTCTGGAAAGTAGAGTGCCTTTTCTGGCAGGTATGTTGATCATGGGGAAAAGACAGAACACCTGACTCAACTGTGCCCCTAGTTCATCATTTTGACCATTTTTTTTGTTTTTCGCTTTTTACTAAAACAATTTTGACCAAAATGAGAGTTAGATTAACATGCTTGTTTGATTTTTGATTTAAAATCATGCAAGTTAGGTTATGAGCACTGAAAATTTTCCTTTTTTGGATCCAAGAAAAAGGTTCAGTTTTGGAAAAAATGGAATAATTTTCGAGAAAATTAGTCAACCTCAATAAAAATTCTCAAAAACTATTTTTGCAAACAGCCAATGCTCAACAAGCACAGAACCTACCCTTGAGATGCACAATTTCGGATCTGGAGGAAAATTGCCCCTTGCTCGAAGAGAGCTGCATGGCAATGGAAAGTTGCCCCTTGTTTGAATGGCACCGCAGTGCATTGAATAGCAACGGAAAGTTGCCCCTAGTTTGAATGGCACCGCAGCGCATTATAATCAGTCTTCATGGTAATGATCACAACCGAACTCTCAGATACAGAGAAGGCGAGAACCATCAAAAACCAATACATAGACACACTTGATTTGGAAGTGTTTGTGGCTGGACTTCAGAATGAAGTTGCCTACGTATCCCAAACATGAGAATCAAGCCTTATGTAGTTCCGGGGTTAAGGTACACTCGGGTATTAACCTCTCCTTTTGCGCTCTAACTTTTGCCAAGGCGCCCGTTGCGGGTTTTCGACCTTGCGAGCTTTGTTCTTCTTTCCTTTTTCAATTCTTTTCTTTTCTTTTTTCTCTTTTTTTATTTTTCTCTTCGTATTGTATATTTTTGCGTCTTTTTTTTATATTTTTCTTCTTTTTTTTTCTTTTCTTTTGTATATATATATATTTTTTTGCTCTAACTTTTGCCTGGGTCGCCCTTCCAAGTTTTCAGCCCAGTGAGCCTCTCAAAGGGTAAAAGTGTAACAAGTCCATGCCAAATGGTTTTGAGATTGAAGCCCTCTGTATCTAGGAGAATGGCTGTTGTATTCGGCTGTTCGAGCATGTCCGACATTTGGTTGCCCCTAGTTCGAGGGGTGCTTCTGATCTAGCTTTGCAAGCTTCTTTTGACTTTCTCGCCCTTGGTTCATGGGCTGCTTCTGATCTGGCCACACAGGCCTCATGTTTTAGTTGACCGTTGAACGTTCTGAATGGGTTCAAGGTTTGAAAACAAACGGATTGAGTCTCGAGGCTGAGAGCGATCCTGGGCTGCACAATCTCAAGAGCGATTCCACACAGGTCTTCACAGGACCGCGCAAAACAGTTTTTGAAATCTTTTAAGAAAGCGACAAATTGCTCGCGCTGAAGACAATGTAGAACCAATCTGGATCAAGTCAGGATCCTTCTTAGTACTCACATTAACAAGCATGATCTCGATCATTAAGGGCTTAGCATGCATCTCTTTCTCTCAATTTGATCAAAGTTTTACAAAACCCGAGGAATTCCTTCCTCTTCGTTTTTTATCACAATGTTTAGAAAAAAGTTTTGGAAAACTTAGGTCGATACAACGAATTCAAGGCACAGAAAAGACACAACTTCTAGTCAAATACTGCCATCTCATTTAGAATTTCTGGCACGACTGGCACACGGCAGAAGCAGACACAAAAGCATGAAAAACCACTGCTGTTCATTCAAATCTGTTGGCATTACTGGCTCCAAGGCAGAAACAGGCTCAAAAGAAAACAAAAAGACAAACACAAAACAAGCAAGTGATGTTTGAGGTAACATCCCCGAAATCACCCGACTCTTAACAAAACAGGACTGACTCGATATGAAAAGACTGACTCAAAACGAAGAGACACACTTAAAACAAAACAACAGAACTGACTCAATACCCAAGCCAGAATTTACAAAACTAGCAATCGTAGATGCTCAAAAATGCGTGCCAGACGCCATATCCAAAAATACCCCAAGCGCCGCCCGGAGGTGGTTCACTCCCTGATTACATACTCGCAGTATCAGTATCCTCAAAATCCAATAGTTGGGTAGTAACGGACTTGGCTGAGGTGGGTGGGAGGATAACCTCGTTGTCGATCAAATCTTGCACCTCATGACGGCGGTGAAAACAATTATCGATAGCATGACCAGTTTGCTGGTGGTACGCGCAGTACAAAGTAACATCATGTGTGAGAGGGAGATTCTTCGGGAGAGGCCGAGGCTCCAAGGGTTTAAGGTGCCCTCTTTCGGCCAGGATCTGGAGTGCCTTGGACAGAGACATGTAGAGAGCGTGGAAGACTCTGCGCCCTCGGGGCAGGTACTTTGAAGTCTGAGAATTCTTGCTAGACACACTAGCAAAAGGGTCGGCAGGCACTGCCTTAACTTTCTGATCTTTCCCGGGTGCAGGGTTGGGAGCGGAAGGAACTGTTCTGGCATGACGGGGCCCATCCCGGTTTTTTGACTGGCTTGTACTGCCTTCGGCTGGAGTGGGGAAAACACCATCTATAGTCTTGGTCATGACCGCGAACACCTGTTGCTTACTCATCCCCCCGTCCTTCAAAGCCTCGACTACCCACAACAGTTGTTCGATGGGATCGACATCTGCCTTCATTTTGTCCTTAACTCTGGCCTCAGCCTGATCGAGGGTTTGGGTTGATGTTGATACGTCATTGCCATAGCCGGAGGCCACCTCCAGTTGGCTAAGTTCGATCACAATCTGTCCCAATAGCGGGGGCTCCTGTGGTACAAAACTTCCGGCATATGGTGCGGTTGGTGGCGAAGCTGACATTCCGTAAGCGAGATCCGCCACGGACCTCTGGAGGTCACCTATCATCCCCATCAACTCGAATGTGGTGGGCTCACGAGCCTGGTACAACTGGGGGGTCCAGACTGGGTGCGCAGCAGGCGACCTGGGTGGATGCGGTACATCAACATTGGTCTCACTTTGCAGAGTGATTCCTTGATCTAACGCGGCTGTCATAACCACGATCTCTTCTGAATTCTGTGTCATGATAAGTCCACTGTTCTGAACGGTGACTGACGGATCAGATATCTGTCTTGCCTCAGCAAGGGGGAACACTGACTATTCTGTATCAATTCTCCGAACCTTAAAAGAAAAAAAAACAAGCAGCATTTCAGCCCAAACAGAACAAACACAAGTGTAGCCGAACGACTGTACTCTACTACTGATCACTGTTCCCCAGAATCACTGCCCCAAAACACTGAATCGGATATCCACAGCTATCACTGATTCTCACAAATACCGATACTGGTGCCCTCGGGCCTGATACTCAACTTTGCAAACTGATATGTGCGTTCCTGTAGAGATACACTCTAAAAGCACATAACAAGTAAAAGAGAGCCAAAACAACCCCTATGTTGGGGTAGGGGTTCTCTGTCCTATTTTGTCAGGAGCTAGGGTTTCACTACGCACGCAGCGGCTTCAAACAACCCAACATCGGGTAAGCAACCTGTCCTAGTTTGGAATGGTCACTATAGATTCTGACTATGCACTAAGTCGAATGGTCAAAAAGGGTGCCCCGGTAACAACCGGGGTTTGTGTTCCCGTCGTGGCAGAGCCCGCAACCGGTCAACCTTATGGCATGCTTCTCGAAGCGAGCCTCCAGCAAACCGTTTAGGAATAGCATACGGCAAACACGGTGTCCTAGGCGCACCAATGCAAATGCAATGTAAAGAGACACATAAGTGTAATCAAAACAAGATATCATGAGTTCGAGTCAAGTTCTCTAAGTCCCCAGCAGAGTCGCCAGAAACTGTGGACGCGCCCTTGGGCCACATGCTACAGTTCAAACTCAATTTGTCACGGTTCTTAATCTGAACCAGAGAGTCCAAATCCGGCAAATCGTTTTGAGAAACAGATTTTTTGAAAGAAGTGCCAAACATGGATTGCTTTGCCAGATACAGAGTCGTCACCTAAATATTTTTTAATGGGGGAATTTAGGAAACCCTGACTTGGTGCCAAAGGCCACGTGTCCATCATCACCAAAGTTGCCTCGGCTCGGGAACTTGGGTACGATTGGGGAAGGTCAGCTATGAGCACCCCCTCTCGTCCGATCTGAAGATCGGCCTCTACTAACCATGATATCTCGTTTTTGAAAACACATGCATTCTTATTCCGATTAATTAGCTAGAATTACTATGTGATGCGCACAGCAAAACAAGTATAGACTAGATCGCCTAATTTGGAACAAAGCATTGCATATCCGTTTGTTTGGAAATGTTTTGAAATTTGCTACTCGCAAGTAGGCTAAAATACGAATTTCAATGAATTATCCCAATTCAAGTAATCCACCTTTCACCCACAGGCATTCAGGCAGTTTATCACATAAGCATATAGCCACATGGTAAGCATGCTGTCATGTTAACATTCACACTCATGTGAGATGCTAAAGCATAAATACTTACATTGTATTCCAAGCCAAAACAGAAAACTTGTTAGCAATCATGCATGATCCAAGTCCATGTTAAGTGCCTAATGCATCGCATACAAAATGCAATCTAGAATAGGCTTGGCTAATCTAAGATGGCATGTGGAATGTGACAAGTAACACGTATTCAAGTTAGATTTGGAATACTATGCAGTTAGTATGATGTGCCGAGCCCGGTGCATGCAATACAGATGAATGAATGCACGCATGCATAGCATAAGATATGCTAATTGAAATATGCCCTAAACTAACCATCGAAAGCTAGTAAATAAAAGGGAAGAAAGACGTGAAGTTGGAAGACATACACCCACTCACGCACACTTCTTACAATTGTGCCCTCGCTCGGAGGGTCCGAATAAATAATACAAGCCGCCTAATTAACTAACTCACGAGCTAATTAATTATTACAAAACCGAATTGAACAACTAGCTACAACTAATTATTACACAACTTAATTAATTAATGAATTAATTAACTAATTAATGAATGACAACAAACAAGTAGGGAAAGCAGTAAACGGTGCTATTCCAGCTCTGTTTGAAGAAGGGAGGCATGCATGCTTGCTTCGGTTCTTCGCCTCGAAACGCCTTCCAGTTGCTCTTTAGAGGCTCTGTTTGCAGGGTGTCTTCCAGTGTTTGTTGCTGAACCTTACCAAAACACTGCAGGAGAAGTCACCAGTGGCCTGCCAGCCATGGAGGGAGATCTGCCGGCCAAAGATGGTCCATTGCCGGCCAAGGGTGGCACACTGCCGGCCATCAGTGGCAGGCTGCCGGCCACTGGTGTGCTGTGACACCAAAACTGCAACGAAGCACAAAATAGAGAAAATGGAGGGTTTCCCAAGGACATGTACGCACCATGGCACTCCAAATCACCTCAAAACATCGAGGGGAGGCCAAGTCGGATCCACGACCATCAATCACGCATCCCGATGCATAATGGCCAAAGATCCAACTTGTGCAAATCAATATGAAAATGAATGCACAAATAAAGCAAGTAAAGCCTAGAACTCTATCGTGAATCATCAAGAGCTTCGGCGACCGAGAATTGAGACACGTTCCATCACTTGAAGTATGAAACGCCCCTCGTTCCTCGTGCTCGGATTAATACTTAATCCAAGCAATGCAACATATAAGCATGGCAAACATGCAACACAACCTAAGTGTGCAATCATGCAACTAACCCAAGCATGCAACAAACGTATAAGCATGATGTGAGGCAACAACCTTGGACAATATGACAAAATTCAACATGAACATGTGAGCATGCAAGGTATGTGAAGCTAAACAAGTATGTGACAACATACGAAATGAAACAAGCATGCGACAACATGGTAAGATGGGCTAACACCAAAGATGGACGGCTCTCGACTAGGTCCAAATTAGTAGCCAAAGTGATGGGATTGATGGCATGAAAAGCATGGAAAGGCAAGGCAAGCATGCATGCCAAATGGCTCAAGTAGTAAAGCACGAAGGGGACAAATCTTAAGCACAGTTAAGGAGCAACAAACATGGATATATGACAATGAGGTAAGCTCTGAAATTCCATGTAAATTGATGCCAAATCAACTCAACAATGCAAGCATAGCATGTTATGATGCTCAAGGTTCAAAGTAAGCAAAGGGAGTTAAGCCATGGCCATACAAGGCAAGCCCCAAAGGGCCAAGGGGACCTAAAAGAGTCCTAGGGCAGGCCCAAACAAGGCTAAAATCAAACTCAAAGCTAGCCAACAAAGGCTAGAACACAAGGCTAAAAGCATGGAGCATGCAAGGCTTTAAAGAGGCAATGCACTACACCTATGAGAACCACTCATGGCATGACTTAGACAACCAAAAATAGAGTTACGTCATGGTATATTAGGACCCAAAATGCACTGAAATGATGAGCCAAAGGCTTAGGCTAAGTGGCATGCACAAAAGTCCACTCTTGAGGCATAAAGCACAAGCTACACAAAGCATTCAAGGCATGTCAAATGCAAGTGTATGACAACATTTCATGGACTGAAATAGCATGTGGGATGAGGGCAAGACATGCAAACATCACATGTATGACATGATAGGGGCCTCAAAACCCAAGACTAGCCTAGGCATTTACACTATAGCTATACAAAGCATGAGTGATATGGTCATGGCAGCCCTAAACAATCCTAGAATACTTCAAAATAAGCATAAAATCAAGTTTGAGCAAAGCCAAAATATGCTAGTATGATGAGTCAAAACATCATGCACAAAGAGCTAGGAAACAAGATTTGTTCTACACCTATATGGAGCATGCAAAGGATGATCAAACCAACTATGGATAGGGTCATAACATGCCAAATGATGACCAAATACATGCTGAAATGTAAACCAAACAAGCTAAAATGACATGGCATGGCATGGAGCATATGAAGCTAGTTTAGGGGATTTACACTACAAGTGCATCAAGAAAAGATGGAGTAACAAAACCAACCCAAAACAGGTTTATGGCATGGTAAAACATCACCAAAACTGGACTGAAATGGACTCAACAAAGACTATGCACACATTCTACTTTGATGAGCTATGGATGGAGTTACACTATACATGCAAGATGCAAGCAAGACATGACCAAACCAGCCTTGGACAGGGCCAAGGTAGGTCCTAGAAGTCACAAAAAAGAGGCTTGGACCAACCTCAAAAATGCGTAAAGGGATGGTCCTTTGGAAGGCCAAAAATGCAAGCAAAGAGGAATACAAAGAGAGGGGACTACCCCCTCTGATTTAGGACCTCAAAACCACACCTTTACCACTGAAAATCCATTGGATTTCAGTGGTAGGAAGACCAAACCAAGGCTAGCTCGGAGGCCTCCAAATATGGCTTAAAACAAAGCCAAACAAAGCATGCAAGGGGGCTACACACCCCAAACAGCAAAATGACCTTAACCAAACTTAAAAAGCACTTAAAAAAAAGACTTTTTTCAGTTATAAGCAAAGCCTAAAACAATATGCAAAGAGGGCTAAAGCAAGGTGCAAGAAAATGCAAAAATGGGGGAAATGCTCACCTTTGAAGACCCTCTTTGAAACCAGCAATTTCAGGGGGTGGAAGCTTGCTTTCAGACCTCAAGAAGACCTCCCAAGAAGCTTGGTTCAATGGTGGTGGTGTATCTCTATGTGTTGTAGTGTAAAAATGCAAGGAAATCCAATTTCTAAGCACTAAACACAAGATATATAGAGAGAAAGAGAGTTTTTTGCTCTTCAAAAACTCAGCCCCTGGTATAAGGGAGAAGCCTCTTGCTTATATAGAGGAATGAAAAGCCAAAGCTTCGTCCAGAAGCTTTGCAAGGCCTTCATCCCTCCACACACGTGTATGGAGGGGAGCAAACAAAAATCCAGCTGGCTCAAAAGATCTGGAGGAAAACCAGCTGAGATAGGGGGGGTGTTGGCCATCAGTAGTGGCTGGCAGTGGCACACTGATGGTCGGCAGGGCTTCATTAGTGGCCGGCAGGAACAAAGCCATGGCCGGCAGTGCACCAGGATGGCCACTCTGAAAGGACCAAATCAGGGTCCAAAAATGAGGCAGAAAGGATACAAGGTTCGGGAAACTCGAACCGGTGACGTTCCGCCGCAACAGTCGAGTGCTGGGCGAGCAATCGAACCAGTTGTTGGGTGTACCTACAAGCACAACCAAGTCTTGAGGACGGTCAAAAATGGGGTGTCTACAGTTATGTGTTGGTCAGTTCATTACCTGATAAAGGAAGTGCCAATACAATGTATAGTGTTCAATTTCTATCAATCTTGTTTTTATGCAATATGGTGCTCGTGCGGTGTTCAGGATGCAAAATACAACACTTTTCATACAAAAAGCTGTTTTCATTCCGATCATGGTTACTTTTTCACAAAAGAGTACAAGTTTTTAAAGAAATAAAACTATCTAAAACATATAATGTGCTAGCACTACTAGCAAAAAAGAAACTAAGCGAAATACAGGAAATCAGCGCCAGTTATCTCAAGCTCTAGAGGCCCTCTTCATCCTCTTCCTCGGCAGAGCAGACGCTGCAGAGCTGTCTCCATCCGCACCGCTATCTGAACCTGATACTAAATCAAAATCGGAACCAGAGTCGTCGTCGCCCTCTGCCTCGGAGCCCTCCTCGGCATCAGCATCACCACTAGCAGAATCTGAGCCAGCGTCATCGTCTCCGTTCTCGAATGACTCAGTGAGCTGACCCACAGCCTCATCGGTCTCGCTAGTCTTAGTATCATCCTCACTCAGAATAGGCTCTGAAGGGCCACTCTCAGCTCGGGCGCTTCTAGCTCCGCCTTGGCCGCGTGCAAGAACCTGTCTCTCTCTCCCTACCGCTAGAGGGGGTACTGATGGTCCTGCTACTACTGTCGCTAGTGTTGTCGGTAAAGGTGGGACTTGAAAAGGCAGTCGGTATATATCAGCCACAATATGTGATACAAGTATAGAGTGCAGAATGAGTACATGCAGAAGTCAGCTACAAAGTATGAGTACAGTATGAAAATGCAGTGTATCAGTGTAGTGTGGGAAAAATTTCAGTTGAAATGTCAGTTTCAGTGCATCAGTGGAAATTTGATGAACGAAATACAAGAAAGCTGAAGAAATTACCTAAATGCCGCGGAAGCTGAGCAGTGCCTCCCTCCTCAAGATCATGCCCTCGAATGAGGCCAACATCTCTAGCAGATCCTCTGTATATCCTGGAGGTGCCTACAAATGCAATTTGGAATGATTAGTGTCCGGAAAGAATGAATATTTGAGTATCTGAGCAAGAATGGGAAAAATGAGAACTGTAGTGCATGCTGGAGGTGAATCAGGCGCTCTGACATATCTATGACTAGCCACCAGAGGCTCAATCGGAATTTGGTAAGCCTCTCCAGTGTACCGCCAACTTGTCAACTCAGTCAGAAGCTCTGGCCAACTGAAGCTCTATCTAGTGGGGGGCACCCCTCTGGCCCTGCCCCTCGGCGCTTGAGCCCTGCTCGTCGAAGGGGCGTCTGCTGCTCTCCTTGTACGAGCACGAGTACTTGTCAATGGAGGCATGCGATGCGTCTGGATATATGTCGCATAGTCCCCCTTTCCAAGAAAGTAGTTGGTATCCAGGCCTCGTGTAAAGTCGATCACCTCCTGGGAAGAGAGACTCTCTATAGCCCGCATGGATGGTGGAGGTAGCATGAGAACTACCTGTAATGGCAAACCCAAGGTCTGGCACAGGAAGCGCTCACCTAAGAACCAAGCTCGGCCTACCGATCCCTCGAGTTCAAGCCGGTAACGGGAAACACCCCAAGCACCAGCAAATTGGTACCTGACACCCTCAAGCATCGTTGCCGAGGGCTGCCACGAGATCTGCAGACAGCAAATACATAGATTGTTAGTTGCCATTAGATATGCAATGTGAATCAGAGCTGAAGTAAAGTAGAAATAACTGTGAGTTTTGAGTTACCTCTGCTGCGGTCACCGTGTCAAAATACCGGCAGAAGAATGAGAAGGTCTCCCTGGTCCTCCTCACACACCTATCGTCGTACCGGTGAGAGTAAGGTACAACAGGAGGCATCTCCACCTCCGGCTCTGGGGCAGGTGTGGGAAAATATGCATATACTCATAGCTGCAAAAAGTAAAAGGGCGGCAGTGAGTATACAACAGATAAACACATGTAATGCAGAAAGCAGAATATGTGTGCAACGTATAGAGAATGCAGAATACAGAGAGGATGCAGAAAGCAGAGTATATAGTGCAGCTTACAGAAAGTACAAATGCAAAGTAGAAATCAGACTATGTGTGTGTAGTGTACAGAAAGTGCAAAGTAGAAGGCATAATAGGAAATGCAAAGCAGAAAAGTAAAGCATACCTCCCAAGCTCTCCAATAGCCGCCGGCTCTGTTCCCGTTCCTGCGAGATGTCGAGCTCATATAGCTGTATAAGGTAGCAAGGCTAGCGCCGCCTCAGTCATAAAGCCGAACCCGAGACAAGTCCACCAAGGCACTCAAGAGATATAGCCCGACAGTGTTTGCCCTGTCGGCGAACAAAGTGGTGCTAAAGAGGAACATCAAGAAGCCTCGGGTGTACTGCTCGATCTCCTGTAGGGTCACTGGCTTTGTTCCTTTGAAATGATCCGCAAACCAAGTATATCAAACCATCCCTGATCGAAAGAGAGGTGGGCGTGCTCCCAGCAAGTAGATCCAGGTAGCCTTTCACTCGCCCATGTCTATATCATAAGGGATCAACTGACCCCCTACCTCGATGCCGGAGAGCATAGCAAAGTCATAGGGAGTCATCGTCATGTCTCCCGCAGTAGAGAAGTGGGAAGAGTTGGTGGTGTCCCACTACCTCTCTACCAGTGCGCCAAGTAAGGGCCTGCTCGCTATGACATGCGATAGCCCCATGCAGAATAAACCGAATTCGGCCTCATCAATAATCTGGCGAACGCCAATGGAGAGGTCCATATACTACTCCCTCGCAAATATGGCTCCATATCCTCGGATAGAGTGAGAATCCTCCTGTAACTAGAATGTGTTTGAAAGGTAGTGTAAGAAATACAGCGCAAGAATGTGTTTGAAACAAACAAATGAAAGGTAGTGTAAGAAATACAGCACAAGAATGTGTTCGAGATAAACAGATGAAAGACAGAGTAAGCATGATCTACGCAAGAAATGCAAGGTACATTGTGGAAAATATAAGAAGACAGTGTATACCTCAGTGGCACCATAGGATAAATGAGGCTTTGGCTCTCATAGCAAGAGATCCTCTGGCATGCCTCGTGCAAAACCTCTGAAATGACGAATAGTATCGGGTGGTCGCAGATGCACCTCAGGGTGAAATGTCTCTGGGTCAAAGAGACGAACCCTAGGTGGTAATGGTATATGCTCGGGATCTGCCTCCACCTCTGGAGAAGCTCCGTCATGGGAGATGTTGTCTGCTATCTGGAAAAGAGGTGAGAAAGTGGGCGAAAATGAGCAAAAATGGGTGGAGAATGCCAAAAGTCAACAAAAGTCAACCCTAGGAGGGAGAAAAGGGAAGAAAAAGTCAAAGTCCAAGAAAAGGCATAGAACCCAAGAGTAACTCGAGGGGAACAAGCCTCAAGTGGTGAAAATGAAGAAAAAACACTGAAATCAGTTTCCAATTAGTTCAAAACGAAGGAAATCAAGAGGTTCTAGCGAATTAACTTCACGTGGGGCGTTGGAAATCATGTATAAAGCTTAGATCTAGAGAGAAGAATGGCCTAGAGTGAGAGAGGGATGAATTTCGGCTAGGGAGAAGTGAGAAAATGATGTTTGGGTGCCTATACTTAAAGACCCGAATACAAAAAGACCAAAATAGCCCGAATTGCAATCGGTGGCTGACAACCTTCAGGTGTGGCCGATAGGTGGCTGTAGACACCCCATTTTTGACTGTCCTCAAGACTTAGACATCATCATTTGAACACTCAATGATTTTGTATGCTCGTGTTCGCCTCAAGTGCCTGAAGTTCTTGGCCGAGTGTCTTGTTTTTGAAGCCATTGAACCTTGTTGTTTTGTGCTTGGTTGTAGACCAAGAGCTTGTTGTTTCAAGTCTGGAGGGGAGGGTGGCCTGTCGGCCAGTCCTACAGCCTATCAACCATCACTTGTGGCTGTCGGCAATCAGTGGTGGCCGGTCGACTATGTTGATGGTCGGTCGGCCACATTGGTGGCCGGTCGGCTACTAGTGGTGGCCGACAGCCATTTTTCTCCTTTTTCAGATATTTGTTTGCCAGCTGTGCCAACTGTTGCTCACTAAAGTGCATCTCCATACACGTGTATGGTAGGATGATTTCAAGCTTAAGGCTTGGTTTTCTATACATAGGGGGTGCTCTCCCCCATTTAGAGAGGTTAGAAAATTTTGCATCAAAATTCTCTCTCTCTCTTTTTATTTTGTGCCTTGTAGTTAGTTTTCTCTACACTTTTGCACATCAATCATTAGCCAAACACTCTTACCTTTGGGCTGGGGTCTCTTAGAGCTTTGTTTGAGCCTTGGAAGGGGATTTGAGCTTGGGTTTGTGGCTAAATTGCATTTTGCTTCAAAGGTATTGCATTTACCTCACTTAAGCTTAATTTCCATACTTGTTTTGCCATCTTTTTACACTATTTTTGAGCTGGTTTTGAACTCCAAAAAACTCTGTTTTTATTGTTTAAAAATGATGGTTTAAGGCCTTTTGGAGTTAGGGGGTGGTCCACCCCTCTTGTCTCTTTGCTTGTGAAGCTTTTTGTGCCATCTTTTCTCACGTTCAAATCAAAAATTTTGGGCCTTTTAGCCACTGAAAATCAGAGTTATTTCAGTGACAAAAACTATGTTTTGAGATCCAAAATTGGAGGGGTTAGCCTCCCCTCCTTGTTGTCTTGATTGCATGCCTAGTTGTCTTACATGTGAGCATGTTATTCTAGTGTTTGGTAACTTGATCTCAATATGTTTTTGCTACTGTTTTGACTGATTTTAACTCTGTTTTGAGCTGGCTAAGTCATTTGAGCTTTGTATTGTATGGTTGTGGTGCAATTTCCTTTACTAGCTTATTGTTTCTAAGCTTTGAGCATCATTTGTGTGCCTTGGTTGCATGTTTCCATGCTTTTTCATGCCTAATTCCAGCTTCTAAATATCTGCAACCTCCCTCACTTCTTCACTTTTTCATTTGCTTTGAGGGTTGGTTAACCTTCGGGTTATGTTTAAGCTTGAAATTGAGGTTCATGCTTAATGGTTTTAATCCTCTTTTGGTGGTTTCTACTAACCAAAGGCATGACCTCTCTCTTGCCTTAAATCATCCCTTGGTTGACACCTCTTCCATTAGAGGACACTCACTTTTGGACTAATCAATTAAAGAATGGATTGGTAATCTAAAATGAGTAAACAAAACATGGCAAGTAAAAGAGGCAAGATTAAGCATCTTTCGTGTTGCATTGCATGTGTTCGGATCGGACGTTAATTCGAACTCGAGGAAAATGGGACGTTTCATACTAAAAGTGATGAAACATGTCACTTTCCTTGGTCACCATCACCCTTTATCATGCATGATAGGGTTGTGGCTTTGTTGAGTCTTGTTTTGCACTCATTAAACTTGTACAACTTGGTTCCTTAGCCATCATGCATGGAAAATGCTTGGTTGATGGTTTGAGAGCCGAGAGTTGCACTCTTTTGAACTTGTGTTATGATAAGAAGGGTAACAGTACACACACTCCTTGAGAATACACTGCTTTGCCTCTGTTTGCTCTCTATTGCAGCAAAAAAGAAGTTTAGGGAAGGGGTGGCCGGTCGGCCACTAACAGCAGCCGACCGGCCACCAATGGTAGCCGACAGTCACCATTGGTAGCTGACCGGTCATCAATGAAGAAGGTTGCTCTGTGTACTCCTGAAGGGGATCAGAAGGGTTCTGGGAGTTGGCATAATTTTTAGTGGTTAGCAATGTGCAAACAAAGGCTGCAATGGTAAGGCGGTGGATTTTCATGAGGAAACCAACCAAGCATGCATGCATCCCTCGCCCTCGAGGCCATTTAATTGCTTTGATTAGCTTACCATAGCTAGTTGCTCAATTTTGGTGTGTAATAATTAGCTTAGAATAAGTTAGTCAATTAGTTTTGTGTTGTAATAGTTAGCTTAATTAACGTAACTAGTTAGTTTATTCATTTCAGATTCTCCTTCGCGAGAGCACAATGTTGTAATAAACGTGCGTGCATGTGTGTATGTCTTCTAACCCCGCGTCTTTCTCCCTTTTATTTAATCGCTTTTGATGGTTAGATTAAGGACATTTTCAATTAGCATACATTATGCTTGGATGTTTGCATCCATACATTTGTCTTGCATGCACCGAGGCTTGGCGCATCATTCAAACTGCTTTGCAATTTCAATACTTCTTTGAATACGTGTTTAAATCGCATGTTGTTCAAATTGAAATCATATGCCATATTAGTAGCCGAGCCTACTAATTTCATATTGCATGTGTTGCATTAGGCATCTTGTATAGTTAGGATAATGCATCTTTCTAACTAGTTTTTGTTTTGGCATGGAGTACTTAGTGAGTTTTTATGCTTTAGCATACTTGCATAAGTGTGATTGCCATATTGCCACGTTTCGCATGCTTGCCATGAGGCTATGTGCTTATTTGCTAAACTACATGAATGGCTATGGATGAAGGCTTGTTGTTTGAATTGGAATGCAGTGTATGAATGCAGTGTATGAATTCAGTGTTTGAATATAATGTATGAGATCGGTGCAGTGCATGACAGATTACAGTTGAAATACTAATGTATCGGCAAAACGTTTCATGACATGAAATGCGCAACTGAAGGAAATTACCGGAATCCTGTAGAGGTTAAGCAGATGCATGCTCCTCTGCACCATCTCTATCAGGGAAGCTGCTAGCTCGAGAGCCTGCCTGGTGTACTCTATAGGTGCCTGCAAGTGCGTTGAGAGGATCAGTGTTCTATAAGCGTAACTAAAATGAATTGAACATGCAAAATGTAAAGTAGGGTACGTACTAGAGTCGGGCCTCGAATCCCGACAAGCTCATGCCTAGCTGGTGCAGGCTCAATAGGGATTTGGTAAGCCTCCCTGGTATGCCGCCAACAAGTGAGTGTAGTAGGCAGCTCTGGCCACCCTGTCCTCAGTCTCGTCTGAGACTCTCTCCTGCCACGGGCCCTGGTTGCCCTGGCCCCTCTGCCTCTCTCTCTCTCTCTCTCTCTCGCAGCTGGAGCCCTCGCTCTCTCACTTCCATGGGCACTAGTCAGAGGTGGCATGAGGTATGTCTGAATGAAGGCTGTGTAATCACCCTCGACTCAAAAAAAGTCAGCGTCCCAGCCCCTGGTGAAATCAATCATCTCCTGAAAAGTGAATTTCTCTATGGCTCTTAAATATGTCAGACGTGGCATGGGAACTACCGACTCGGGCAAGCTGATGGTCTGGCATAAGAACCGCTGCCTTAAAAACCATGACCGAAAACCAGGCCCTCGAGCAGGAGTCGAAAGCAGGAAGCCTCTCAAGCACCAGCAAACTGATCCCTAACTCCCTTAGGCATCATTGCCCAGGGCTGCCAAGTGATTTGTAAATAGAGAGTGCACAGATTGTTAGTTGTCATCAGATATTGCGATACAAATCAAAATCAAGGGAAAATGGAAATAATATTGAATCTTGAGTTACCTCAGCCGCGGTCACAGTGTCGAAGTATCGACGGAAGAATAGGAAGGACTCCCGGGTCCTCCGCTAGCATCTCCCGTCATACCAGTGAGAGTATGGTATGAAATGAGGCATCTCTACCTCCATCTCTAGGGCAAGTGTCGGAAAATAGGCGTACACCCATAGCTACGGAAAGCAAAAGGGCAACAGTGAGTGTACAACAGATAAATACAAATAAAGCAGAAAGCAGACTGTATGTGTGCCATGTCTAACAAATGTAATATGCAAAGAATGTAGAATATAGAGAAGAAATGTAATGTGCAGAGAATGTAGAATATAGAGAAGATGCAGAAAGCAGAATGTGTGTGCAGTGTACAATATGGGCAATGTACAGAAAGTGCAAAGCAGAAAGCACGATAAGAAATGCAAAACAGAAAAGTAAAGCATACCTCCTAGGCCCTCCAGCAGCCTCCAATCAATTGTCTACTCCTGCAGGAGGTCGAGCTCATGTATCCGTATAAGGTGGCCAGGCCGTGCTGCCCCAGTCCTAGAATCGGACACAGGACAAGTCCACCAAGGCGCTCATAAGATATAGCCCGACAGTGTTCGCCCAGTCGGCAAACAAGGTAGTGCCAAAGAGGAACATCAGGAAGCCTCGGGCATACTGCTCTGTCTCCTCTCGGGTTGCTGGTGCTGTCCCTCTGAAATGATCTGCAAACTAGGTGTAACGGACCATCCCTGATCGAGAGATAGGTGGACGTGCCCCTAGCAGATAAATCTAGGCAGCCTCCCACTTGCCCATATCAGTATCGTAAGGAATCGCATGACCTCCCACCTCTATGCCAGTGAGCATAGAGAAGTCGAAAGGAGTCATTGTCATCTCCCCTGTGGTAGAGAAGTGAAAGGAGTCGGTAGTATCCCGCCACCTCTTTACCAAGGCACCCAGTAAAGGCCTACTCGCTATGAGGCGTGAGAGTCCCATGCAGAACGAGCCAAAGTCGGCCTCATCAATGATGCAGGCAAACATTGTTGGGGAGCTCCATGTACCACTCCCTCGCGGAGGTGGTCCTGTATCCTCTGATGGCGTGTGAATCCCCCAGTGATCAGGACAAGCAGATGAAAGGCAATGTAAGTAATACAGTGAAAGAGTGTGATTTAAGCAAGCAATGTAAGGTACATTGGGAAAATGTGAGAATACAGTATATACCTTGGAGGCGCCATAAGACAAATGAGACTCCGGCTCGCGCAGTAAGAGGTCCTCTGGTGTGCCTCGTGCAAACCCTCTGAACTGACGAATGCTATCGGGTGGTAGCACGTGTATCTCAGGATGATACATCGCCGGGTCAAAAGGTCGAACACTGAGTAATAATGGCTCAAGCTCTGGATCTACCTCCATCTCCAGAGAAGCTCTATCACATGGGATGTCATCCGCTATCACGAAAGAAGACAAGAAAATGGTCGAAAATGGGGAAAATGGGTAGAGAATGCCAAAAGTCAACGAACGTCAACTCTTAGAAAGAAAAATGGGAGAAAAAGTCAAAGCCCGGGAAAAGGCACTGAATCCAAGAGAAACTCAAGGGAAACAAACCTGAAGTGGTGAAAATGAAGAAAGAAGCACCGAAATCGACTTTTAATTAGTTCAAAACAGTGTAGACTATGAGGGTTTAGCGAAGAAAATATTTATGGGGTGTTGGAAAATGCGAATAATGCTCGAATCTAAAGAGGAGGAAGGTCTAGAGAGGACGAGGAGAGATTTTCGGACTAGAGGTTGTGGGGAAATGAAGCATAGGTGTGTACATTTAAAGACCCGAGGTGAAATACCCATTCTGCCTCGAATCTGCCATCGGTGGCCGACAGCCACCACTGGTAGCCAACTGGCCACCACTGGTGGCCGACAAGACCAATTTGTGGCCGATAGTGCTTAGGAGTGGCCGATGGGTGGCCGGCACCCCTCCCTGGTGGCCTTTCAGTTCCTAGTGCTCCTATTTTGGTGTTTTCCTACTGTGTTGGTCCCTGTTTCCCGAGAAGTGCAAGGAGAAATTGCTGTCAAGCTCGAATCCTCTTTGTTGAGGCTTGAAATTGTGTTCTTGGTGATCATTGTTTGCCTCTGATTGGACGAAATGTATCCTTTTTGTATCCTTTTTGTATATTGCAACCCTTCTGAGAGGTAGATCGGAGAGTTGCTTTTTTGAACCTGTCGCATTAGAACATTTTCATTGCATATGTAAGGCGTGCGTCATGCATTTTGTACTTTAGCATAGAGCATGCTTTTAATTGTGCATTAAACATGCATTTTGTACTTCAGTGTGTAACATGCTTTGCATGAGATATGCATTGTTGTTATTTTGCATAGAATATGCATGTTGCAGTGTATTGCATCGTACATGCTCTTACATTCACGTAGCAAATGTTCATACCTATTGCATAGAACACGAGTTTGCTATTAATGCATGGAATATGCATTTGGTGTTGCATAGAACATGCTCCGGTTTTCATTGCATAGAATATGCTTCTGTTTTGTTCCTTGCATGTTGTGCATGAAACATGTCCTTAACATTGTGTCATCGTTATTCATCTTGCATAGAACATGCACTCTTGCTCTATTATGCTTGTTGAGTTTCTTTCTTATGCAGGTACGATATTATATGTACGGTTCATTCAAAGCTAGTGCAACCAGGGACGATATTATATGTACGGTTCATTCAGAGGAATTCCAGGTGAGATCATCTTGGTCCTCTGATTTACACCCTGCTTTTGGTTAGAAACATTCGGGCACGCCCGGTGTTTACACCACCCCTCTTCTCCTTTTGCGTGCGACGCGTTAGGATGCTTTTAGTTAGAAACATTCGGGTACGCCCAGTGTTTACACCACCCCTCTTTTCCTCTTGCGTGCGACGCGTTAGGATGCTTTTGGTTAGAAACATTCGGCTACGCCCGGTGTTTACACCATCCCTTTTCTCCTCTCACATGCAACACGTTAGGATGCTTTTGGTTAGAAACATTCAGGTACGCTCGGTGTTTACACCACCCCTCTTCTCCTCTTGCGTGCGACGCGTTAGGATGCTTTTGGTTAGAAACATTCGGGTACGCCCGGTGTTTACACCACCCCCTTTCTCCTCTCACGTGCAACGCATTAGGATACTTTTGGTTAGAAACATTCGGGTACGCCCGGTGTTTACACCATCCCTCTTCTTCTTTTGTGTGCGACGCGTTAGGATGCTTTTGGTTAGAAACATTCGGGTATGCCCGGTGTTTACAACACCCCCTTTCTCCTTTCGCATGCGACACGTTAGGATGCTTTTAGTTAGAAACATCCGAGTACACCCGGTGTTTACACCACCTCCTTTCTCCTCTCACGTGTGACACATTAGGATGCTTTTGGTTAGAAACATTCGAGTACGCCCGGTGTTTACACCACCCCCTTTCTCCTTTCGCATACAACGCTTTAGGATGCTTTTGGTTAGAAACATTCGGGTACGCCCGGTTTTTACACCACCCCCTTTCTCCTTTCGCGTACAACGCGTTAGGATGCTTTTCGTTAGAAACATTCGAGTACACCCGATGTTTACACAACCCCTTTCTCCTCTCGTGTGCGACGCGTTAGGATGCTTTTGGTTAGAAACATTCGGGTACGCCCGGTGTTTACACCACCCCTTTTCTCCTCTCGTGTGCGACGCGTTAGGATGTCTTTGATTTAGAACATTCGGGTGTGTTCCTGTGTTCACACCCTTCTCTCCTTCCGCGTACGACGTGTTAGAATCTTGTTTGATGCCTCGGGTGTGCCTGACGTTTGTGTTGTTCCTTTGCCTTTCCAGCGTGATGCGTAGTTAAGCTTACATAATTTTCTTACATCCTTTCTGCATGAAATGTGGTTTAGTTCATGTTTACTTACTTTTATTGATGTTTAAGTTTGATGTACCATGTTTTGGTTTGTTCAAATGTAGCATTTCTTTGAATGATACTTGCATCTAAATGTTTCGTTACAGCCTCATTGCATGATCATAAGTTATATTCTCGCATTGTGCATATCATTTGCATCTTGCACCAAAACTACACTGGTTTGATTCCTTGCAAAGGGATACGTGGGTAGCTTGCGGGCACAACCGTTCTTTGTTTTGCTTGTTTGTTTCTCCAAGTCTTCGGCCTTGTCAAAAATGGGTCGTCTCTGGGCTTTGACATTCACTCCCGTCATTTCATGACTTTTGAGTTCTGTCAAAGAGGGGCCACTGTAGACACCCCATTTCTGACCGTCCTCAAGACTTAGACGTCGTCGTTTGAACACTTGATGATTTTGTATGCCCGTGTTCGCCTTGAGTGCCCAAAGTTCTTGGCTGAGTGCCTTGTCTTTGAAGCCTTTGAACCTTGTTGTTTTGTGCTTGGTTGTAGACCAAGAGCTTGTTATTTCAAGTCTGGAGGAGAGGGTGGCCTGTCGGCCAGCCCCACAGCCTATTGCCCATCACTTGTGCCTGTCAGCCATCAGTGGTGGCCGGTCGGGTATGTTGATGGTCGATCGGCCACATTGGTGGCCGGTCGGCTACCAGTGGTGGCCGACGGCTATTTTTTTCCTTTTTCAGATATTTGTTTGCTAGTTGTGCCAACTGTTGCACACTGAAGTGCATCTCCATACACATGTATGGTAGGATGATTTCAAGCTTAAGGCTTGGTTTTCTATATATATAGGGGGTGCTCTCCCCCATTTAGAGAGGTTAGAAAATTTTGGATCAAAATTCTCTCTCTCTCTCTAGAATTCTCTCTCTCTCTTCTTATTTTGTGCCTTGTAGTTTGTTTTCTCTACACTTTTGCATATCAACCCTTAGCCAAACACTCTTACCTTTGGGCTGAGGTCTCTTAGAGCTTTGTTTGAGCCTTGGAAGGGGATTTGACCTTGGGTTTGTGGCTGAATTGCATTTTGCTTCAAAGCTATTGCATTTACCTCACTTAAGCTTAATTTCCACACTTGTTTTGCCATCCTTTTACACTATTTTTGAGCAGGTTTTGAACTCCAAAAAACTCTATTTTTATGGTTCAAAAATGATGGTTTAAGGCCTTTTGGAGTTAGGGGGTGATCCACCCTTCTTGTCTCTTTGCTTGTGAAGCTTTTTGTGCCATCTTTTCTCACATTCAAATCAAACTTTTTAGGCCTTTTAGCCACTGAAAATCAGAGTTAGTTCAATGACAAAAACTTTGTTTTAAGATCCAAAATTGGAGGGGTTAGCATGCCCTCCTTCTTGCCTTGTTGCATGCCTAGTTGCCTTACATTTGCGCTTGTTTTTCTAGCATTTTTTAACTTGATCTCAACATGTTTTTGCTACTATTTTGACTAATTTTAACTCTATTTTGAGCTGGCTAAGTCATTTGAGCTTTGTATTGTATGGTTGTGGTGCAATTTCCTTCACTAGCTTATTGTTCCTAAGCTTTGAGCATCATTTGTGTGCCTTGGTCGCATGTTTCCATGCTTTTTCATGCCTAATTCCAGCACCTAAATATCTGCAACCTCCCTCACTTTTTCATTTTCTTTGAGGGTTGGTGAACCTTCGGGTTGTGTTTAAGCTTGAGACCAAGGTTCGTGCTTAATGGTTTTAATCCTCTTTTGGTGGTTTCTACTAACCGAAGGCATGACCTCTCTCTTGCCTTAAATCATCCCTTGATTGACACCTCTTCCATTAGAGGACACTCACTTTTGGACTAATCAATTAAAGAATGGATTGGTAATCTAAAATGAGTAGACAAAACATGGCAAGTAAAAGAGGCAAGATTAAACACCTTTTGTGTTGCATTGTATGTGTTCAGATCGAATGTTAATTCGAACACAAGGAATATGGGATGTTTCATACTCAAAGTGACGAAACGTGTCACTTTCCTTGGTCACCATCACCCTTCATCATGCATGATAGGGTTGTGGCTTTGTTGAGTCTTGTTTTGCACTCATTAAACTTGTACAACTCGGTTCCTTAGCCATCATGCATGAAAAATGTTTGGTTGATGGTTTGAGGGCCGAGAGTTGCACTCCTTTGAACTTGTGTTATGATAAGGAGGGTAACAGTACACACACTCCTTGAGAATATACTGTTTTGCCTTTGTTTGCTCTCTATTGCAGCAAAAAGGAAGTTCAGGGAAGTGGTGGCCGACCGGCCACCAACAGCAACCGACCGGCCACCAATGGTAGCCGACAGCCACCATTGGTAGCTGACCGGCCATCAATGAAGAAGGTTGCTCTATGTACTCCTAAAGGGGATCAGAAGTGTTCTGGGAGTTGGCATAATTTTCAGTGGTTAGCAATGTGCAAACAGAGGCTGCAATGGCAAGGCGGTGGATTTTTTAGAGGAAACCAACCAAGCATGAATGCGTCCCTCGCCCTCGAGGCCATTTAATTGCTTTGATTAGCTTAGCATAGCTAGTTTTTGTTTTGGCTTGGAGTACTCGGTGAATTTTTATACTTTAGCATACTTGCATGAGTGCGATTACCATATTGCCATGTTTCGCATGCTTGTTATGAAGCTATATGCTTACTTGCTAAACTGCATGAATGGCTGTGGATGAAGACTTGTTGTTTGAATAGGAACAATTCAATAAATGTATGTTTTAACCCCACTTTGTTGTGGCAAATCCTATTTTAAGCCCACAGTGTTTGGTGGCAAATCCGCATTTTTAAGCCCACTTGAGGGTGGCAAATTCAAATCATTTTTGCAAACAAACATGAGTTGAATTGTTCTAATTTGAGCAAACTAGTCTATACTTGCTTGTGTGCATCACATAGTAATGTTAGCTAAAAATCGGAATAAGGACGCATAATGTTCATAAAAGAGCATATCATGATTAGTAGAGACCGATCTTTGATCGGGCGAGCGGGGGTGCTCATTTCAGGACCTTCCCCTCTCATACCTAAGTTCCCGAGCCGAGGCAACTTTGGTGATGACGAACACATGGCCTTTGGCACGAGTCAGGGTTTCCTAAATTTTTCAAAAATAAAATATTTAGGTGGCGACTCTATAATCTGGGAAAGTAGTCCAATTTTGGCATTATTTGATTGAAAATCGATTTTCCAAAAGGTTTGCCAAATTCGGACTCTTTGGTGGTTATCAGTTTCACAATGCACTTTGTGAGACTAGATTCAAAACCGCAAGAGTCCAAACTGTGAGGCCTTCTTTTCAAACCCTTTCCAAAAGGCAGGGGTGCAGAAAAAGGCGAGTCCACAGTGGCCGACACTTCCCTCTGGTGGCCGACAGTCTTCCAGTGCTCCTCTTTTGAGTTTTGCTGCTGTTTTGTGTCCTTGATTCTCAAGAAAGTGCAAGAAAAGTTCACTTTTAAGCTCAAATTGCCTCTGCGGAAGTTCTAAACTGTATCTTCGGTATGTGATACTCAACATGAACGAGGTGTATCCTTTTGCAACTCTTCCGAGACTTAAATCGGAAGTTGCAACTAAGTTGGTTTTGGCAAGCACGCTTTTGTCATTACATAGAATGTGTATCTCTTTGTCGTTGCATGGAACATGCCTTTCACATGAGATCTTGCATAGAATGTGCACTTCTTGCATTTGCATAGAGCATGCTTCTGTTTCCCATTCGCATAGAGCATGCATTTGGTGTTTTGCATTGAACATGCTGTTAATCTTGCATTGAACATGCATTTTCTACTATTGATCACTGCATAGAACATGCATCCTATACTGTTGCATAGAATATGCATCCTAATGTTGCATAAAACATGCTCTAGCTCATGCCGCATAGAATATGCTTCTATTTTGTTTCTTGCATGTTTTGCATAAAACATGCCTCTAGCATTGTGTCATGGTTGTTTGTCTTGCATAGAACATGCACTCTTACTATATTATGCTTGTTAAGTTTCTTTCTTATGCAGGCACGATAATGTATCTACGGTTCATTCAGAGGAGTTCCAGGTGAGATCATTCTTGTCCTTCGTTTTACCCTGTTTTGGTTAAAAGCAGTTGGACGTATTCCGATGTTGACCACTACACCCTGTTTTAGTTAAAAGCATTTGGACGTGTTTCGATGTTTATTACCACTCCCTGTTTTGGTTAGAAGCATTTGGATGTGTTCCGATGTTTATCACCACTCCCTATTTTGATTAGAAGCATTTGGACGTGTTCCGATATTTACTATCACTCCCTGTTTTGGTTAAAAGTATTTGGACGTGTTCTAATGTTGACCACCACTCCCTGTTTTGGTTAGAAGCATTTGGATGTGTTCTAGTGTTTACCACCACTCCTTGTTTTGGTTACAAATATTTGGACGCGTTCCAATATTTATCACCGTTCCCTTTGGTTCAGAACAGTCGGGCATGCCCCGGTGTTCACACCAACCGTTCTCTTCTTCCGCGTGCAACGCGTTAGGATCTAGTTTGACACCTCGGGTGTGCCCGACGGTTGTGTTATTCTTTGCCTTTCCTACGTAATGCGTAGTTAAGTTTGCATAATTTTCTTACATCCTTTCTGCATGAAATATGGTTTGGTTCATGTTTACTTACTTCTGTTTATGTTTGAGTTTGTTGTACCTTGTTTTGGTTTAACTGTAGCATTTCTTTGCATAACATTTGCATCTAGATGTTTCACTACAGCCTCATTGCATGATCATCAGTTATATTCTTGCATTGTGCATATCACTTGCAGTTTGCCCCAGAACTACGCTGGTTTGATTCCTTGCAAAGGGATACGTAGGCAACCTGCGGGTGTAACCGTTCTTTGTTCTGTTTGTTTGTTTGTCCAAGTCTTCGGCCTTGTCAAAAATAGGTCGTCTTTGGACTTTGACATTCACTCACGTCATTTCATGACTTCCGAGTTCTGTCAAAGAGAGGTAACTATAGATACCCCATTTTTGACCGTCCTCAGGACTTAGACATCATCGTTTGTGCACTCAATGATTGTACTTGTTTGTGTTTGTTTTGAGCGCCCAAAGTCCTCTGCGGAACGCCTTGTCTTTAAGCCTCTAAACCTTATCTGTTTTGTGTATGTTTTTGGACCTAGAGCTTGTTGCCTCTAGCCCGAAAGAAAGGGTCACCTGTCAGCCAACCCTGGGATCTGTCGACCATGGCTTGTGCCTGTCGGCTACCAGTGGTGGCCGACAACCATTTTGGAGGGTTAGAAGATTTTAGACCAAAAATTTCTCTCTCTTTAGCTTTCTCTCTCTCACTTAATATTTTGTGCTTTGTAGTTAGATTTCTTCACACTTTTGCACATCAACCCTTAACCAAACTTGACCACCATTGAGTTGAGGTCCCTTGGAGTCTTGTTTGGGCTTTGGAAGGAGGTTTGAGCTTAGATTTGTGCCTAAATTGTGCTTTGCTTCAAAGGTAGAGTACTTACCTTATTTAAGCTTATTGTGCATACTTATTTTCTTGTCTTTTTAAACTGTTATAAGGCTGCTTTTGAAGTGTACAAAACTCTGTTTTTAAGGTATAAAAATGGTTGTTTGAGCCTTTTTTGAGTTAAGGGGTTGTCCACTCTTTTGGCTCCTTAGCCTGTTAAGCTTTTTGTGCTTTTTTCCCTCACTTTCAAAACAACTTTTTTGGACCTTTTAACCACTAAATCTCAAAGGTTTTTCAGTGGTAAAAATCAACTTTTGAAGTCCAAAATTGAAGGGGTTAGCCTCCCCTCCTCGTGTGTTGTTTGCATGCCTAGTTAGCTTCATAAGTTAGCATGTTTTTCTAGCTTACTTTAGCTTTTGTCTAGCATGTTTTTGCCACTATTTTAACGTGTTTTGGCTCTATTTTAGGCTGGTTAATTCAGTTAAGGCTTGTATTGCATGGTTGTAGTGCAATTTCCTTCATTAGCTTAGTGTTTGAATGCTTTGAGCACCATTGTTTTGAGTTAAAAGCATGTTTTAGAGTTGTTTTGCACTCCATTTCAGCACTGAAATCTCTGCAATCTCCGTCCATTCTTCACTCTTTTGTTTGCTTTGAAAGCGGTTTCAAACCACTTGTTTGCCTAAGTGTGGAATTGAGGTGTTGCACCTAATGGTTTAATCCCTTAGGGGGTTCATTACCAACAGTGTAATGCCTCTTTCATGCCCAAAGGAACATGTGGTTTGGGCCATCTTCCCATTAGAAGACACTCATTTTTTGACTTAACCGATTAAAGAATGGATTGGTAATGTAAAATGAGTAAACAAAAATGAACAAGTAAAAAAAGCAAGATAAGCATCTTTTGTGTTGTATTGCATGTGTTCGAATCGGACGTTAATTCAAACATGAGGAAAATGGGACATTTCATACTCAAAGTGATGAAATGTGCCACTTTCCTTTGTTACCATCACCCTTGATCATGCATGATAGGGTGGTGGGCTTTTTGAGTCTTGTTTTGCACTCATTAAACTTGTACGAGCTTGGTTCCTTAGCCATCATGCATGGAAATTGCTTAGCTGATGGTTTGAGGACCAAGAGTTACACTCATTTGAGCTTGTGTGATGATAAGGAGGGTAACAGTACAACACTCATTGAGAATACACTGTCTTGCCTCTGTTTGCTCTCTGTTGCAGCAAAAAAGGAAGTTCAGGGGTAACTGACCAGCCACCAGCTGTAGCCGACCGGCCACCAATGGTAGTCGACCAGCCATCAATGAGGAAAGTTTCCCAATGTGATGGAAAAGCGGAGCAAAGGTGTTCTAGAAGTTGGTAGCTTCTTTGGTGTTCAAGAGTGCAAACAGAGCCTTACAGCAGTGAGGCTGTGGCATTTTCGAGAGGAAACCAACCGAGCATGCATATGTCCCTTACCCCCGAGGCCAGTTAGTTTCTTTGCTTAGCTGATTAGGGGTAGCTACTTCATGCAAGTGTTGTAATTAATTAGTTAGTGTAACTAGTTCTTCGATTCCGGTTTGTAATAGCTAATTAGCTTATAGCTAGTTAATTCATTTCAAGTGTTGTAATAGTTAGCTTAATTAACATAGCTAATTGCTTAGCTTATTCATTTGGACCCTTCTTCACGAGGGCGTAATGTCGTAATAAGTGTACGTGCGTGCGTGTGTGTATGTCTTCCAACCTCACGTCTTTCTCCTTTTTATTTAATTTCTTTTGATGGTTAGATTAGGGACATTTTCGATTAGCATACCTTATGCTTGCATGTTTGCATCCATTCATTTGTCTTGCATACACCAAGGCTCAGTGTAGACACCCCATTTTTGACCGCCCTCAAGACTTGGGCATTACTGATGGTTTGCTCGGTGTTGAGAGATGTGCAGGCCAAAGATTCAATTCCTTCGGCAAGGAGAGAGGCAAACCCTTCAAAACACTTTGTTTAGGGGTTTGGAGTTGAAGAAAAGGGGAGAGGAGGGGAGAAAATAGGTTGGAGAAGAAGTTCGCCATGAATCCGGGTAGAAGAAAGTCGAGCGGCCCTCGCTGAATCAGGCTTATTCAATTGCATACTTGGAGTTAAGCTATGAGGCCACTATCGTTGGAAAGAAGACTTCCGGGGCTTCACTTTGTACTCAAGAATCTCCCAAAGCCAAGTCCGGGTGGAGGAGATATGATTGGTTGAAGCTGGGCATCATCCCGGTTGGATCGAGTCTGCGCAGCTTCACCGAAAAGGGCATAACTTTTTGCATAGGAGGAATTTTGATGCAAGGCTTGCGCCATTGGAAAGCTAACTTCCGGGGCTTCAATTTTCATACCCACCGGCCGTTTTTTAACCTCGGAATCATCTATCGGCACTATATTTTGCCGACCGGCACTTTATTTTGGCCGATGATCAAATTTTCTGGCCGGTTTGCATCCTTTGCACCCTCCAAGCCTGGTGCATACCAGCTGTGCCAGCTGGGATGCATAGAACCAGATCCACGTGCATACATGTGCCTATTTTGCACCCTTTAACCACCTTTTGGCCCCTTTTGTGCACCCTTTGCTCAAGGCTTCTTGAGGAAGCTTTGACCCCTTGTCTTGGCTTCCTCAAGAAGCCTACCAGTTGTCCAAGCTTGTTGAATAAGCCTTGCACCCTTTGCCCCTTTGATTAAGCTTCTTGGAGAAGCTTGGAGCTTGGTCCTTTGTCTATATAAGAGAGCCTTCCTCCTCTATTGTAAGGGTTAGAGATTCTTAAGCAAAAAACCAGAGACATAGATACATATCTGATATAGATACATATATCCCTCCATCTCTCACTATATCTCTCTCATTCAACCTCCAAACACCCTTGTTCTTGGGCCATTCCTTCACCAACCCATAGCACAACACCACCACTTCCATTTCCAGAATTTGGGAGGTCATTTGCAGAGCTTAGGAGCACCAAAACTTGGTCCAAGAGGTGCTGGTTTGTTGGTCTACAAGGGTAAGCACACTTTTCCCCAAAACTAGCATTTTCTTGGTTCATATTTAAGCCATAGTTGCATGTATTTTTGAGCTTCGATGTAAACTACAAAGAGGCTTATTTTGAGCCCTTCTTCAACATTGAAGAAGGGCTCAACACTGTTGGGGACCTCCATGTATGACCTACTCCATTACCCCTCTTTGGTCCCCATTTTTGCATGTTTTTTTAGCCTACCATGCTTCTGTTTTTGGGCCTTCGACAGGCCTGAAAAGTGTCTTATTTTTTCCCCTCTCTACATGTCTCATGAAGGGTCTTTGGCTGTTTGGTGCACCCTTTTGGTACTTCATGTTATACCCCTTTGTGGGCCTTAATCTTGCATTGCATTTTGAGCATGTTTGTATATTGATTTGGGGCTTGTCATCTACTGTGGGTAGTCATATTTTTGGTCCCTCATCAGTATTGTAGAAGGGTATTCTTCATTTTGGTGCATGCTTAGCATACCTACCATGTGATGCCTTGTAATTGCCTTAATATGCCTTAGGTTGTTAGCCTTTGTTCGAGCATGTTTTAGGCTTAGATTTGTGAAGCTTTTGTGCTTATTTTGCCATGCTTTAGGTCTGTCTTAAGTTGTTTGAGTCGATCCTAGCATGCATTATGTAGCCTCTTTGCATTTTGTGGCTTGTATGCTTCAAGTATGTGAATGTGTGAGCATTGTTGCATGCTTTGTTGATTTATTTAGTTGGTTTGGAACCTCCTATAACATGATTTCAGAGCTTACGTTGCATGCTATATGTCCATACTTAGCCTCTTTAAGTGTGCTTAAGAGTTGCCTTGTTTATGCTTAAGGTGTTGGACCATGATTGCATGCATGTGTGTGTGCATTTTGTGCCTTCATTTCCATGATTATGGCCACTGGTTTTGGCATGCTTGCGAGCCATCCATGTTAGTTTAAGTCCATCGTTGCATGTTGTTGCATGCCTTGTTTGCTTACATGTTTAGGTTGCGTGTCTAGTCTACTTTGCTCCTTTGCATGCCCATGTTGCATACTAGATCACATGCCTAGGTTGCATCGCATTGGCATGCATGCCTTGCCTCTTGATCAAGTGATAGAGGTTGGGCTTTATGTGTTTGTTTGGTTTGCATGACATTTGAAATCAAAGTTGCTAACTTGGCTTTTGGGCCATCATGCATTGAAACGCGTGATTGATGGCCCGGGGGTCGAGGGTCATGCTCCCTTGAGTCCATTGCATGATAGGGAGTGTGTCCGTGCATACATTTGTCCTAAAATCCCATACCTTGCACTGCTGGTCTGCTGTTGCTGTCAAAAACTGTCTCCTGCAGGAATTTATTGCCGGCCGGCAATATTTTGTGCCGACCGGCACACTTTCTGTGCTGACAACTTCAGAAGCAGCCGATGGACACATACTATAGCCGGTGGATATTTGCTTCAGCCGGTGATGTTCTGAGGTACTCAGGGGATCTGTCCCAGGACTTTGGCAATTTTCCAGAGAAGTGAGACAGTAAAACAGAGGCAGCAGTGGCACGGTGCGGATTTTCGGGCAAGGCGGGCTGAAGCATGCATCATTCGCGCATCCCGAGGCAGGGCTGAGGCCCCTCTTTTTTGTTATATACTGAATTTAATTTGATAATTAGAAATTTCTGTAATAATTAATTTATTCTGTATTTGGACTGTATTATTTTGGGACTGTATTATTCTTTTGGTCCCTCTATGTGAGGGCACATTTGTAATAAGTGTGGGTGAGTGTGTGTATGTCTTCCAACCCCCATTTCTTTCTTCCCTTTTATTTACTTGCTTTGATGGTTAGTATTAGGGCACGTTTATTTTAGCATACCTTATGCAATGCATGCGTGCATCCATACATTTGTTACACATGCATCAGGCTCGGCACATCATACAAACTGCATTGTATTTCAATTCCAAATTGAATACGTGTTATTTGCAGCATTCCACGTGCCATGTTTAGGATAGCCGAGCCTGTCTGATTGCATCTTTGCATGTGTTGCATTAGCCACTTAACATGAACTAGGATCATGCATATGACTACTAACTGGTTTCTGTTTTGGCTCGGAGTACTAGGTGAGCTTTTATGCTTTAGCATATCACATGCGTGTGAATGCTAACATGACAGTATGCTTACCATGCGGCTAAGTGCTTATATGAGATAAACTGTTTGAATGCCTGTGGGTGGAGGTTGGATTGCGTGAGTTGGAACAACTCGTTGAAATCCGTGTTTTAGCCTACTTGCGAGTAGCAAATTCCAATGCATTTTCAAAACCAACGGATATGCAATGTTTATTTCCAAATTAGGCGATCTAGTCTATACTTGTTTGCTGCGCGCATAACATAGTAATTCTAGGTTAATAATTGGAATAAGAGCATGTAATGTTTTCAAAATCGGATATCACGGTTAGTAGAGGCCGGTCTTCAAACCGGGCGAAAGGGGGTGCTCATAGCTGACCTTCCCCGATCGTACCCAAGCTCCCGAGCCAAGACTACTTTGGTGATGACGGACACGTGGCCTTCGGCACCGAGTCAGGGTTTCCTAAATTTCCCATTTTAAAATATTTAGGTGGCGACTCTGTAATCTGGCAAAGCAGTCCATGTTTGGCACTACTTTTCAAAAAATCTGTTTTTCTTCAAAACGATTTGCCAGAGTTGGACTCTTTAGTTCAGATTTAGAACCGCAACAAACAAAAAGGGGAGTCCAAACTGTAGCGAGGTCCCCCGCGGGCGTTGCTACAGTTTCTGGCGACTCTGCTGGGGAGTTTAGAGAGCTTGACTCGAACTCGTGATATCCTGTTTTGACTACACTTATGTGTTTCTTTGCATTGCATGTGCATTGGTGCGCCTAGGACACCGTGTTGGCCATCTGCTATTCCTGAGCGGTTTGCCGAGGCTTGTCATGTCAAGGCATGTCCATAAGGCTGACCGGTTGCGGGCTCTGCCAGTATGGGAACACAAACCCCGGTTTTACCGGGGCACCCTTTTTGACCATTCGACCTAGTGCATATCGAAATCCATAGTGACCATTCCAAACTAAGACAGGTTGCTTACCCGATATAGGTTGCTTGAAACCGCTGCGTGCGTAGCGAAACCCTAGCTCCTGACAAAATAGGACAGGGAAACCCTACCCCAATATAGGGGTGTTTTGGTTCTCATTTACTTGCTATGTGCTTTTAGAGTGTATCTCTACAGGGAATGCATATACCAGTTTGCGAGTCTCGGTATCCGGCCTGCGGGCACCAGTATCAGTATTTTGAGAATCAGTTATATCTGCGGGTATCAGATTCAGATTTGGGGCAGTGATTTCGGGGAACAGTGCTCAGTAATAGAATACAGTCGTTCAGCTTTGCTCATATCCGTTCCAGTGAAGTTGAGCTGAGATGCTGTCTGTTTTCTCTTTTGCTAGGTAGTTCTGGAACTATAGCTTCAGAAGGCTCCACTATCCCCCCGGTACATTGGATTTGTGCTGATAGACTTTGTCAGGTCAGAGGCTCAGTTCAAGGGTAATCAGGGCCAGAGAAGGCTAGTCAGACATAGACCACCAGTACCACAGCTACCAGATCAGTGATCTTTGAGCAGTTGGGTAGAGATTTCCGAACTTACAGCAGGCACAGATATACCAGTTGCTCAGTTAGACCAGGACAATATGTCGAGTCTGGAAGAGATGGTGCGCCAACTCCAGGATAGTATGAAAACCATGCAGCAAGACGCTGTCTGTCAAGCAGAATTCGCCAAGCAACGGGCTGTGGTCATAGCCCAACAGGCAGAGACAATTGCCAGGCTAGAGCAACAAACCGGAGCATCTGCTTCGCATCCAGCTCCTCCACCACCAGGGGTTCAGACACCCGGGGAAACACCCAATGTCCAGGAAGGTACAGACATTCCGGTAGGGCCGGCTCTGCCCCCAATTTTACCCCAGCAATCCAAAACACCTACCAATCTACCGGACTCTCCCTTTGAGTTCAAGACGTACCCCACAACGCTGAAGCTGAGTAAGTTGGAGAAAATGTTTAAGAAATCCCAAGGAGTCAGGTCTATTCCCGACATCGAGGATGGATATACGGACGCAGCCGTGACGCTGCCAGATCGGTTCAAGATGCCTCAAATCGACCGATTTGATGGGTCCGGGGACCCCATGGTGCACCTGAGGCTGTTTTCAGATATCTTAAGGCCGATGGGCCTCACCAGACTACAGAAGTTGTCTCTGTTTGGCCGAACCCTGTCAGGTGTGGCGGCTATCTGGTATGCCAAGTTGGAAGACGATGTTAAGAAGAATTGGGATGAGATGGCCGAGGCTTTTGTCGATCAATACTCCTACAATACACAAATTGAGATTACAACCCGTGATCTCGAGACGACTAGGCAGGAGCCGAAAGAGAGCTTCTCCGACTTTGTGGCCCGCTGGAGGGCCAAGGCCTCAATGATGACCATTAGGCCAACAGACAAGGATCAAATACGGATGGTTGTGTGCAACCTCCAACCCAAGCTCATGCAGAAAATGATTGTTCTCCCATTCCCTACCTTTTCAGATCTACATGAGATGGGGGTACAGATTGAGGACGCTATGAAGCAGGGCCTTATTGACCAGGAGAAGGAGCAGCCTAGGAGGGAATTTATCCACAGTTCGAATGCGACCACCAGTGGTGACGCAGCTACTATAACTTCAGATGTGGGCATAGTCACCACCACCACGCAAAAAATGACCACCCCATTCGCCGGTACATCCGAAACTAGCTCACAAACAGCCAAACACCCACCTCAGGGCCAGAGGGTGTTCACCCCACTGTACATGTCTCTATCAGCGGCCTTGAGGGTCCTGATTAGAAAGGGGTATCTGAAGCCACTGGAGCCACAACCGTTACCAAAGAAACCCCCTCCCTCACATAACCCAGCTGACTACTGTGCCTTCCATCAGCGAGCTGGCCATGACACTGACATGTGCTTTCGTCTTCGCCATGAGATACAAAATCTAATCGACAATGGGGTCATCCCCGCACCAAGTTCTGCAAAGTCTATCGGCACTTGATCAGTGAACATGTGGGGGGATAATGTGATGTGATCAGGGGATGGACCACCTGCGAGCGGCGCTCAGTTTACTCCAGATGTGGCGTTTGGCACACACTGTTTTGAGCATTTGCGAATGCCAGTTTTGTACTTTCTGACTTGGGTATTGGGTCAGTCTTGTCGTTTTGTATTGAGTCGGTTTTTTTTCATACTGAGTCAGTCGGGTCTGTCTTGTTTTATCGAGTCAGTCCTATTTTGTCAGAGTCAAGTGATTCCGGGGGTGTTACCTCGGGCGTCACCATTTTGTTTTGTGTTTGTCTTTTCGTTTCATTTTGAGTCTGTTTCTGCTAGGGAGCCAGTTGTGCCGACAGATTTGAATGAACAGCAGTGATTTTCACATTCTTATGCTCGCTTCTACCTTGTGCCAGTTGTGCCAGAAGTTCTGAATGAGATGGCAGTATTTGACTAAGAACTCTGTCTTTTCTGTGCCTTGAAGTCATTGTAATGACCTAAGTTTTTCAAAACTTTTTGAACACTGCGGTAAAAACAAAGAGGAAGGAATTCCTCGGGATTTGCAAAACTTTGATCATTTGAGAGAAAGAGAGGCGTGCTAAGCCCTTAATAAATGAAATCATGCTTGTTAGTGTGAGTACTGAGAAGGACCCTAGCTTTGATCCAGATTGGTCCTACACTGTCTTCAGCGCGAGCGATTTGTCGCTTTCTTAAAAACTTTCAAAAAAATGTTTTGCGCGGTCCTGCGAAGACATGTGTGGAATCGCTCTTGAGATTGTGCAGCTTAGGATCGCTCTCGGCCTCGAGACTCAACCCCTTTGCTTTCAAATCTTGAATTTGGATTCAGAACGTTCAAAGGACAATCATGATGTGAGGCCTGTGTGGCCAGATTTGAAGCAGCCCTCGAATAAGAGGCACCAAAGTCAGATCAAGAAGATCAGATCAAAGGAAGCTTGTAAAGCTAGATCAGAAGCCCCCCCTCAACTAGGGGCAAAAATGTCCGATATGCTCGAAGAGCCGAAGATGGATCCTTCAGTGAACCAATACCACAGCCACTCTCCTTGATACGGATGGTTTCAAAACCCTAAAACCATTCGGCATGGACTTGTTACACTTTTACCCTTTGAGAGGCTCGCTGGGTCGAAAACCCGGAAGGGCGACCCAGGCAAAAGTTAGAGCAAGAGAAAAATACAAAAAAAGAAAGCAAAAAAAAAGAAAAAAAAAGAAAAAAAAGAGAAAAAGAAAAAAATAAAAAAGAAAAAAAATGCAAAAAAGAAAAAAGAATGAAAAGATACAAAATTGAAAAAAAAGAATGAGAACAAAGCTCGCAAGGTTGAAAACCTGCAACAGGCGCCTTGGCAAAAGTTAGAGCATAAAAAGGAGAGGTTAAATACCCGAGTGTACCTTAACCCCGAACTACGTAAGGCTTGATTCCCATCTTTGGGATACGTAGGCAACTTCATTCTGAAGTCCAGCCGTAAAACACTCCAAATTCGATTGTGTCCATATAATGGTTTTGATCATCTTTGCCCTCTCTATACCCGAGAGTTTGGTTGTGACCTTCACTATGAAGACTGATTACAATGCGCTACGGCATTATCCAAACAAGGGGCAACTTTCCGTTGCCATACAGTGCGCTGCGGTGCCATTCAAACAAGGGGCAATTTTCTGTTGCCGTGCAATGCCATCCAGACAAGGGGCAATTTCCCATTTTCCTCTAGATCCGAGGTTGTGCATCTCAAGAGTAGGTTTCGTGCTTGTTAAGCATTGACCGTTTGCAAAAATAGTTTTTGAGAATTTTTACTGAGGTTGACTAATTTTCTCGAAAATTATCCCATTTTTCTAAAATTGGACCATTTCTTGGACCCAAAAAAGGAAAATTTTCAGTGCTCATAGCCTGACTTGCATGATTTCAAATCAAAAATTGAACAAGCATGTTAATCTAACTTTCATGTTGGTCAAAATTGTTTTAAAACAACAAAAAATGGTCGAAATGATGAACTAGGGGCACAGTTGAGTCAGGCTTCCTGTCTTTCCCCTATTTTCAACGTACTTGCCAAGAAGGGCACTCTACCTGCCAGAAGAGGGTACAACTGAAGTCAACAACAAAGGGCTGAAGGCTCTCTCACCCTCCAAGCAGCGAGGTATCAAGTCAAGTGCGAAGCACGAATTGGAATGGATCAAGATGTTCCACTTCCTCATCTGGACAGATCTAACCACGTCCGAACTCCCTAGCAGAGCATCGTCAACCAATGTCAACTACAGATTTGCTACACACCCAGTTGTGGCGCAACCCCTCTGTGGGAAAGTTCACTGCTGTGTGCAGAAGAAAAAGAATCTAGTAGAATGCTAGGGGCAAGAGCCCGCAACTTTTGTCTATCCACCAACCACTCTGGGGAGGGATGAAAAATGAGAGATTGAAAAATAGAGAGATGTGCGCTGAGAGAAAAAGTGAGAAAAGGGCTTTTTCAGAAAAAACAGAGATTGAATGCCGAGTGGTGGGAGAATCACAAATGAGAAAGGGTAGGAAATAATACCCAGTGAAACAGGCTCCCTGTGCATGTCTGAGTGTCGTGTCTTTTTGTTTTATCTCGATTCTTGTTTTGAGTTGTCTCGAATGTTACTCGATGTGTTTAGGTTGTTTACCTTTATTTTCTGTTGTTGGGTTGTCTTTGCTGTGTTCAGTTGTAGGCTCGATACCCGGTCGAGAACTCGTTTTCTCAATTTCAAAAATGATTCGTTGTATGCTCAGAGTGCTGTGCCATTCTCCACATTTGTGCAAAAAAGGAATTTGTTCTTTCAAAAACTGCAGGGTTCAACCCAGGTCATGTGAGAATAGTAAAATCAGGATCTATCTGAAGCTATATAGGTTCCAGACTGCGAAGCAAAAGAAAAGAGGGAAAATCGAAGCATCTGAGTGCGCTTCACCTCCAGCAAATTCCGTGGGATGTACCCCTTCAAGCCTTCTCAATGCTCCGAAGTATGGGTATGCCTCTACCTCAAGCTCAAAATGTTTTAGCGGAAGTATCAACTCATGTCTCCGATGCATAGCTCATTGTCAGTTTGCATGCACGAGTTGTATCCTTTTGGAATCTGTCGTGACTCCTCCGAGAGGTAAATTGGAGGTTGCGTTTGAATTGGTCTCGTTAAGGCGTGTATTTCCTTATTTGACATTTTATTTCAAACACACTGTTGAGATTGCATCGAATATGCATTGATTATTGTGCACAGAATGTGTATACACACTCGTCCCACTTGTATTATGCTGCATGTTCCAATTGCATTGTTATGCACCCACTTCATTTGCATCGTGATGCACATCCCAGTTGCATTGTTATGCACTTATTTCACTTGCGCTGTCATGCATGTTTCGCCCACATTGTTGTGCGCCTTTTTACTTGCATTGTTTCTCTTTCCCCTCTCGCGTGTACTACGCTGAGAGGCTTTTCTCTTTCTTCTCTCGCGTGTACTACGCTGAGAGGCTTTTCTCTTTCCTCTCTCGCGTGTACTATGCTGAGAGGCTTTTCTCTTTCCTCTCCCGCGTGTACTACGCTGAGAGGCTTTTCTCTTTCCTCTCTCGCGTGTACTACGCTGAGAGGCTTTTCTCTTTCCTCTCTCGCGTGTACTACGCTGAGAGGTTTCTCTTTGCTTTTCTCTCTCCTCTCTCGCGTGTACTACGTTGAGAGGTTTCTCTTGTTTCTCTTTCCTCTCCCGCGTGTACTACGCTGAGAGGCTTTTCTCTTTCCTCTCTCGCGTGTACTACGCTGAGAGGCTTTTCTCTTTCCTCTCTCGCGTGTACTACGCTGAGAGGTTTCTCTTTGCTTTTCTCTCTCCTCTCTCGCGTGTACTACGTTGAGAGGTTTCTCTTGTTTTTCTTTCCTCTCTCGCGTGTACTACGCTGAGAGGCTTTTCTCTTCCCTCTCTCGCGTGTACCATGCTAAGAGGCTTTTCTCTTTCTTCTCTCGCATGTACTACGCTGAGAGGTTTCTCTTTGCTTTTCTCTCTCCTCTCTCGCGTGTACTACGTTGAGAGGTTTCTCTTGTTTTTCTCTCGCGTGTACTACGCTGAGAGGCTTTTCTCTTCCCTCTCTCGCGTTTACCATGCTAAGAGGCTTTTCTCTTTCTTCTCTCGCGTGTACTACGCTGAGAGGTTTCTCTTTGCTTTTCTCTCTCCTCTCTCGCGTGTACTACGTTGAGAGGTTTCTCTTGTTTTTCTTTCCTCTCTCGCGTGTACTACGCTAAGAGGCTTTTCTCTTCCCTCTCTCGCGTGTACCATGCTAAGAGGCTTTTCTCTTTCTTCTCTCGCGTGTACTACGCTAAGAGGTTTCTTGTTGCTTTTCTTTCCTCTCTCGCGTGTACTACGCTGAGAGGTTTCTCTTTGCTTTTCTCTTTCCTCTCTCGTGTGTACTACGCTGATGAGGTTTCTCTTTGTCTTTCCTTCTTCTCTTGCGTGTACTACGTTGAGAAATTTTATCCTTCTTCTCTTGCGTGTACTACGCTGAGAAATTTTATCTTTCTTCTCTCGCGTGTACTACGCTGAGAAGTGTTACTCTTTCCTCTCCTGTGTACGATACACTGAGAGATGTTGTGCTTGAGACTCCGGGTTTTCTCGGTAGTCGCTTTTAGCCTTCTCCGCGTAAGGCGCCGTGAGAATTGCTTAATTCTCGTACATTTTGCATGAGATGTAGTTTGGTTCATGTTTACTTGCTTGCATAGTATTCGCTTAAAATGTTGCATAATTGCTTCATTACAGCATCCTTTGCATGATCATAAGTTATGCATTTGCATTGTGCATCACTTTGCATCCTGCCCCTGAACTACGCTGGTTTGATTCCTTGCAAAGGGATACGTAGGCAGCCTGCGGGCGCAACCATTTATCTATCTATATTTTCTTTGTTTGTCCAAGTCTTCGGCCTCGTCAAAAATGGGCCGTCTCTGGGCTTTGACATTCACTCCCGTCATTGTTATGACTTCTGAGTTCTGTAAAAAAGGGGCAACTGTAGACACCCCATTTTTGGCCGCCCTCAAGACTTGGGCATTACTGATGGTTTGCTCGGTGTTGAGAGATGTGCAGGCCAAAGATTCAATTCCTTCGGCAAGGAGAGAGGCAAACCCTTCAAAACACTTTGTTTAGGGGTTTGGAGTTGAAGAAAAGGGGAGAGGAGGGGAGAAAATAGGTTGGAGAAGAAGTTCGCCATGAATCCGGGTAGAAGAAAGTCGAGCGGCCCTCGCTGAATCAGGCTTATTCAATTGCATACTTGGAGTTAAGCTATGAGGCCACCATCATTGGAAAGAAGACTTCCGGGGCTTCACTTTGTACTCAAGAATCTCCCAAAGCCAAGTCCGGGTGGAGGAGATATGATTGGTTGAAGCTGGGCATTATCCCGGTTGGATCGAGTCTGCGCGGCTTCACCGAAAAGGGCATAACTTTTTGCATAGGAGGAATTTTGATGCAAGGTTTGCTCCATTGGAAAGCTAACTTCCGGGGCTTCAATTTTCATACCTACCGGCCGTTTTTTGACCTCGGAATCATCTATCGGCACTATATTTTGCCGACCGGCAATATATAGTGCCGACCGGCACTTTATTTTGGCCGATGATCAAATTTTCTGGCCGGTTTGCACCCTTTGCACCCTCCAAGCCTGGTGCATACCAGCTGTGCCAGCTCTGGGATGCACAGAACCAGATCCACGTGCATACATGTGCCTATTTTGCACCCTTTAACCACCTTTTGGCCCCTTTTGTGCACCCTTTGCTCAAGGCTTCTTGAGGAAGCTTTGACCCCTTGTCTTGGCTTCCTCAAGAAGCCTACCAGCTGTCCAAGCTTGTTGAATAAGCCTTGCACCCTTTGCCCCTTTGATTTAGCTTCTTGGAGAAGCTTGGAGCTTGGTCCTTTGTCTATATAAGAGAGCCTTCCTCCTCTATTGTAGGGGTTAGAGATTCTTAAGCAAAAAACCAGAGACATAGATACATATCTGATATAGATACATATATCCCTCCATCTCTCACTATATCTCTCATTCAACCTCCAAACACCCTTGTTCTTGGGCCATTCCTTCACCAACCCATAGCACAACACCACCACTTCCATTTCCAGAATTTGGGAGGTCATTTGCAAAGATTAGGAGCACCAAAACTTGGTCCAAAAGGTGCTGGTTTGTTGGTCTACAAGGGTAAGCACACTTTTCCCCAAAACTAGCATTTTCTTGGTTCATATTTAAGCCATAGTTGCATGTATTTTTGAGCTTTGATGTAAACTACAAAGAGGCTTATTTTGAGCCCTTCTTCAACATTGAAGAAGGGCTCAACACTGTTGAGGACCTCCATGTATGACCTACTCCATTACCCCTCTTTGGTCCCCATTTTTGCATGTTTTTTTAGCCTACCATGCTTCTGTTTTTGGGCCTTCGATAGGCCTGAAAAGTGTCTTATTTTTCCCCCCTCTACATGTCTCATGAAGGGTCTTTGGCTGTTTGGTGCACCCTTTTGGTACTTCATGTTATACCCCTTTGTGGGCCTTAATCTTGCATTGCATTTTGAGCATGTTTGTATATTGATTTGGGGCTTGTCATCTACTGTGGGTAGTCATATTTTTGGTCCCTCATCAGTATTGTAGAAGGGTATTCTTCAGTTTGGTGCATGCTTAGCATACCTACCATGTGATGCCTTGTAATTGCCTTAATATGCCTTAGGTTGTTAGCCTTTGTTCGAGCATGTTTTAGGCTTAGATTTGTGAAGCTTTTGTGCTTATTTTGCCATGCTTTAGGTCTGTCTTAAGTTGTTTGAGTCGATCCTAGCATGCATTATGTAGCCTCTTTGCATTTTGTGGCTTGTATGCTTCAAGTATGTGAATGTGTGAGCATTGTTGCATGCTTTGTTGATTTATTTAGTTGGTTTGGAACCTCCTATAACATGATTTCAGAGCTTACGTTGCATGCTATATGTCCATACTTAGCCTCTTTAAGTGTGCTTAAGAGTTGCCTTGTTTATGCTTAAGGTGTTGGACCATGATTGCATGCATGTGTGTGTGCATTTTGTGCCTTCATTTCCATGATTATGGCCACTGGTTTTGGCATGCTTGCGAGCCATCCATGTTAGTTTAAGTCCATCGCTGCATGTTGTTGCATGCCTTGTTTGCTTACATGTTTAGGTTGCGTGTCTAGTCTACTTTGCTCCTTTGCATGCCCATGTTGCATACTAGATCACATGCCTAGGTTGCATCGCATTGGCATGCATGCCTTGCCTCTTGATCAAGTGATAGAGGTTGGGCTTTATGTGTTTGTTTGGTTTGCATGACATTTGAAATCAAAGTTGCTAACTTGGCTTTTGGGCCATCATGCATTGAAACGCGTGATTAATGGCCCGGGGGTCGAGGGTCATGCTCCCTTGAGTCTATTGCATGATAGGGAGTGTGTCCGTGCATACATTTGTCCTAAAATCCCATACCTTGCACTGCTGGTCTGCTGTTGCTGTCAAAAACTGTCTCCTGCAGGAATTTATTGCCGGCCGGCAATATTTTGTGCCGATCGGCACACTTTCTGTGCCGACAACTTCAGAAGCAGCCAATGGACACATACTATAGCCGGTGGATATTTGCTTCAGCCGGTGATGTTCTGAGGTACTCAGGGGATCTGTCCCAGGACTTTGGCAATTTTCCAGAGAAGTGAGACAGTAAAACAGAGGCAGCAGTGGCACGGTGCGGATTTTCGGGCAAGGCGGGCTGAAGCATGCATCATTCGCGCATCCTGAGGCAGGGCTGAGGCCCCTCTTTTTTGTTATATACTGAATTTAATTTGATAATTAGAAATTTCTGTAATAATTAATTTATTCTGTATTTGGACTGTATTATTTTGGGACTGTATTATTCTTTTGGTCCCTCTATGTGAGGGCACATTTGTAATAAGTGTGGGTGAGTGTGTGTATGTCTTCCAACCCCCATTTCTTTCTTCCCTTTTATTTACTTGCTTTGATGGTTAGTATTAGGGCACGTTTATTTTAGCATACCTTATGCAATGCATGCGTGCATCCATACATTTGTTACACATGCATCGGGCTCGGCACATCATACAAACTGCATTGTATTTCAATTCCAAATTAAATACGTGTTATTTGCAGCATTCCACGTGCCATGTTTAGGATAGCCGAGCCTGTCTAGATTGCATCTTTGCATGTGTTGCATTAGCCACTTAACATGAACTAGGATCATGCATATGACTACTAACTGGTTTCTGTTTTGGCTCGGAGTACTAGGTGAGCTTTTATGCTTTAGCATATCACATGCGTGTGAATGCTAACATGACAGTATGCTTACCATGCGGCTAAGTGCTTATATGAGATAAACTGTTTGAATGCCTGTGGGTGGAGGTTGGATTACGTGAGTTGGAACAACTCGTTGAAATCCGTGTTTTAGCCTACTTGCGAGTAGCAAATTCCAATGCATTTTCAAAACCAACGGATATGTATTGTTTATTTCCAAATTAGGCGATCTAGTCTATACTTGTTTGCTGCGCGCATAACATAGTAATTCTAGGTTAATAATTGGAATAAGAGCATGTAATGTTTTCAAAATCGGATATCACGGTTAGTAGAGGCCGGTCTTCAAACCGGGCGAAAGGGGGTGCTCATAGCTGACCTTCCCCGATCGTACCCAAGCTCCCGAGCCAAGACTACTTTGGTGATGACGGACACGTGGCCTTCAGCACTGAGTCAGGGTTTCCTAAATTTCCCATTTTAAAATATTTAGGTGGCAACTCTGTAATCTGGCAAAGCAGTCCATGTTTGGCACTACTTTTCAAAAATTTGTTTTTCTTCAAAACGATTTGCCAGAGTTGGACTCTTTGGTTCAGATTTAGAACCGCAACAAACAAAAAGGGGAGTCCAAACTGTAGTGAGGTCCCCCGCGGGCGTTGCTACACTCGATACATCATTCAAACTGCATTGCAATTTCAATATCTTCTTTGAATACGTGTTTAATAGCATGTTGTTCAAACCGATTCATATGCCATATTAGTAGTTAAGCCTATTAATTGCATATTGCATTTGTTGCATTAGGCATATTGTATAGTTAGGATCATGCATATTTCTAACTAGTTTCTGTTTTGACTTGGAGTACTTGGTGAGTTTTATGCTTTAGCATACTTGCATGAGTATGATTGCCATGTTGCCATGTTTAGCATGCTTGCTATAAGGCTATGTGCTTAAATGCTAAACTGCATGAATGCCTGTGGATGAAGGCTTGTTGTTTGAATTGGAATAATTCAATGAATTAATACGTGTTTTAAGCCCACTTTGTCATGGAAAAATCATGTTTTAAGCCCACTGTGTTTGCTGGCAAATCCGCATCTTTAAGCCCACTTGAGGGTGACAGATTCAAACCATTTTCGCAAAACAGACATGACTTGAAATGTTCCAATTCTTGCGATTTAGTATATACTTGCTTGTGCGCATCACATAGTAAAACTAGTTTAATAATCAAAACAAGATCACATAATGTTTATAAAAGAACATATCATGATTAGTAAAGGACGATCTAGTTTAATAATCAGAACAAGATCACATAATGTTTATAAAAGAACATATCATGATTAGTAGAGGCTGATCTTTGATCGGGCAAGCGAGGGTGCTCATTTCAGAACCTTCCCCTCTCGTACCCAAGTTCTTGAGTCGAGGCAACTTTGGTGATGACGAACACGTGGCCTTTGGCACGAGTCAGGGTTTCCTGAATTTCCCCAAAACAAAATATTTAGGTGGCAACTCTGTATCTGGGAAAGCAGTCCAATTTTGGCATTATTTGATTTAAAATCGATTTTCCAAAAAAGTTTGCCGGATTTGGACTCTTTGATGATTATCAATTTCACATTGCACTTTGTGAGATTAGATTCAGAACCGCGGGAGTCCGAACTGTGAGGCCTTCTTTTCAAACCCTTTTCGAAAGGCAAGGCACGAAAAAAGGCGAGTCCACAATAACAATCCCAATCAAACAATCAAAGACAAATCGACACAGGGATTTTACGTGGAAAAATCACAAATTAGAGCGCCTCCAATTGTGATTAAAAAAAAAAAACCACGGGTAAAAGCCACAAAACAATCCACTAAGAAGACACAAAGGAATTGTAGGGATCGAGGTTAGGAAGATAATTAGATAGGCAAAACTATGTTATGGTCCAACAATGGTGGAAAGACTGGAGAGTGAGTAGCTAGGTGAGGGTGAAGCAGGCAGCTCAAGCAAAAATGAATGGCAGTGCATAAATGGGCAGCATCTCCCCCAAGTTCCCAAAATTCCTCTCCTTTGGGCTGGGAAATGGGTCCTATTTATAAGCTTTTCCTTGGTATTAAGAGGACACCAAGTGGCCAAATAGAGAGAAGATAGGTATCCCTAAGGATCACACAGAATATTCTGCCTTGAGCCACCAGGCTAAAGGTGCCACGTGTCCCCTTGCATACATTGTGTACTTTCTGTTTGCCGCCGCAACTACCTTTTTGAGCCTCAGCAGGTGTAGTTGCGACGAGAGTGTTTGGCGCTGCAACTCCCTTTTTGAGCCTCAACAAGTGCAGTTGTGGCGGGCGTGTTTGCCGTTGCATTTGCCTTCTCAGTTCTATTTGGCCAGTACATGCATCCTCAAGACTCCATTAGCCTGCTATTGGCTATATTCATGTTCACCTTAGCGAAACCTCCACCTTTAGCCACCTAACCACAAACTCCCCAACTTTCCAGGATGAAGGCCACAATCAAACCTGCTATCAACCATGTTGTGCTTTAGTTCTAAGCCTAAGGGAGCTTCCTTAGCCCTGCCTGTGCGACTAAGGCAGGTCTATGACCTGGGTAATGGAAAGGGAGTCCCTTATACTTGGGCTACCCTGCTTCCATCTTCGCGGGATCGCCACAGTAAATTGGTATCTCTGGGCCTGCTATTAACTGTAACCAGTAAGTCATGGGGCCGCTATCAGCGCCAAGTCAATGAACATTAGAGCCTGCTATCAGCCCTAGGCATGCCTTGAGGTTTGTTATTAGCACCAAGCATTAGCCTTAACTTGCAGAAGGGGAGCTTCTCCCAAAGGCTACTATCACCTTGGCAGGATGTTCCCTCTGTACGTTAGTTGTAGCGGTTGTAGTTGCTACTGCAGTCATTTCCCGCGGCAAGTTTAAAGGGAAGAACACATTAGAGATGGTGGCGTCGACAAAATGCCTCCACAACTTGGGCGCTGCAAGTACTACCTCTGCAACTTAGTTGCTTCGGTTTTCACCCTCCCTCAGCAACTCCAGATGGCTGCGAAATTGACAATACTTGGAATGGCGGCAGTATCAATAATACTTGAAATGGCGACGCTGAGACAAAGTGTCTCCGTAACTTGGGCGCTGCAAATGTCGCCTCTGCAACTTAGTTGCGTCGGCCTTCTCTTTCCCTCAGAAACTTCAGATGATGGTGGAAATGACAATATTATGAATGGCGGCGTTGAGGCAAATTGCCTCTACACCTTGACCGTCGCAAGTGTTGCCTCTGCAACTTGACCGCTGCATGTGTTGCCTCTACAACTTCACTTAAGCATTTTTCCTTCATGGAGTCTGTTTGGACCCAAGACGGGTCAAACCTGCTTCAGCCCACTGTTGGCCCATTTTCCTTGGGCTTTAGCCCATACTCTTTTAGTTATTCCTGGTCGCCTTGGTGGGGCAACCTCAGCACTTGGGTCCACACTTAATTTGGGGTTTAATTTCTGACTCTCTACAAGAATTACACAAGTGTACTCTCAATTACTTAGCGAATCCAAGCCCGAATCAAATCGACCCCTATGTGCCTCTTCCAGGCTCTTCTTCACCTTGGAATTGTCTTGCCCAATGTTGAATCCACAACGCCGATGTCGAATCCACGATGATGAGCCACTTAGGAATCCACCAAAGCTTCAAGCTCAAATTATCTAGAATCCACTGAAGAACATCTTTCAATTTTGTGAATAAAACAAATTAAACAAATCCTTTTGATATAACCTACTCAATGCATGATTAAACTCTTACAGATATCAAAGGAAACAAGTAAAGAAGCTCCAAATGAAAAGTGTGAGTGAATGTGAGTTGGGTTTAAGAGTCTTTTCCTCTCTCATTGTTGTATTTGTTTGTTTTCTTGAAATTAGTGAAATTCGCTCTTCTGGACATAGGCTATTTGTCAAACCACGTAAAACTTGTGTGGTTCTTGCTTGGTTACTTGTTTTGTGTTTGTTTTTTAGTCCTGGGCACAACATTAACTATGTATAGCACGGGGATTACACTAGTATATATAATATAATTCAATTGTCAATTAGTGTATTTTTCTAACCTACTATTTGTATAAATTCTCTTAGAATTTTTAATTCAAAGAATAAATGTTGATGTTTGAAAATCCATATGCTTCAAGAAAGACCTTCAAGATTAATATTTTTTAAGATTATCACCGCTTAACAATTTTAACATTTTAAAATTAAAAGAGAGAGAAAGAAGAAATTGGTACTTTGAGAAGTGACTGACACTATAAAAAAGAAAATTTGTTGACTTGACTAAGAACAAATATAGCAATTAAAAATTTTGATAGCAAAATCAGAGGAATCAAAGCTCTAGTTTTAAAAAATTACAATGCGCTGATCGGAAGGCCTTTCAATTAATTATGTCACATGCATTTTATATGGATTGAGCCTTTCAATTAATTATGTCACATACATATTATATGGATTGAATCTTATGTTGGGATTGGGGTTGGTGTTGTGCCTTGTGGCACAACACATGTTGTGAGGCCCGTTGAGAGTATATCCACAGTTTTTTATGATAATTTGAATTATTCATATTATATGATTTATTAAGCATATTATTCATAAAAAAATTTTGGGTAACTGGACATATGTAACACTAAGATCAACCTTAATTATGTTTAAAAAATTATCAAAATTATACCAATCGTTTGTTTTTGTTTAAAACAAATGTGGCCTTGTTATGGGGTTACAAATGTCGAATTAATCTTTTTATATATATATATAATTTACTTGAGGAACCTTATAATATAAATGATTTGGATCATAAAAATAGATTTAGAACATGCCTCGATGGGCTTCACAACAACCATACTATAGCAGAAGGCACAACACCTATTCCAAGTCCACATTTCGCCAGTGAAAGAAAAATGGGGTCTTCTTCAAGTTGGGTGCCATTATTTGGGGCCTACGGCAATGGCTTTGCATTTGTGCTGGCCCTAGTCATGTTTGTAGTGGCGGTGGCAGTGGCATTGGCGGTGATGGGGTGATAGTCTTAATAGCAGTTGTGACGCCCCAAAAATCGGGAACATCAGATAATATATTAACCATTAAATACAGGGTTTTTCTAAAGTTACAAGAGTAGGAATGTCACTAATGAGTCATTTGGCTAATAACCAAGCAAGATCCCAGGAAGGTTGGAGGAGTCAAAATAGCCTCCCTTCTAAGTCCAACCACCTTAGATAGCAAAGCTACATTTTTGACAGATCTTGACAACATATTAACACAAGGCCTACATGAGTTGACGGAGTATAAGGATAGGTTACAAATGTTATATATATACAAATTACAAAATCATGTCTTAAATACAACATGGGATCTATCACTTACAATCTCAAAACACGTTTACCATAACTAGTTCCTAACTCTCACAGGATAGCCATACATCCTCAAATACTTCAGCTTTGCCTTCGACCAACCTAATAGTCTTCAATACCTGGCATAAAATGCCGTGAGCTTTGAATGCCTAGTAAATGCACACACACCCCGTCCCTTTTTCCCAATCCAATACACCATCATATTTATAGCAAGCAAGTAATGAAGCATGATATTCAAGTCAATAACAACAATTTCAATAATAGAGGAAAGGAACATGTCATTCAAATAGATAACAAAGGTTATAATGTTAGTGGTTAGTATTCTAGAAATCCCCCAAAGAGATTTCATCCTCCCAACCACAAGAATTGGACACCGGACTATTCGGAACTCCCCTTTTTGCTGCTTTGTTGCAGAATTAACCTCGGATGCCTACCAACGGTTATATACTGCGTAGCGCCAACCACAGGGCCTCAAAAGGGACAGCGAAAAGAAAAAAGGTTTTATCTCCTGAATCCAACCTTATCCTTCCCAAAAAGTTTTATCTTCCTGAATGTCCCATTCGGACCCAACCTTATCTCACCAATCAAACCATCGCAAAGAGTCTAAATACGTCCGTTCCATTCCAGGGTTTACGCGACAATCGCTTGCACAAGACTTAACTTCCAAATAGGGAACACATCCCAACAATCCATACATAACACATTATCATCTCTTCATTATTCAAGTGATCGAAAACCCAATATCATCCCAATTAAGTTTTTCATTTGGATCAATGTTTTAAGTCAAGTTAAAACAAACTCAACAAGATAGTAATATCCACATAAGCATGAGCATCATTAAAATGAAGAAGATAAGGAACATAACCATAACACATGAAATACCATACCAAGACATGATCATCAACTAATAAGCATATTCATGAATACAAAAGCATAAAACACCCATGCAAAGCTAAAATTTCCAAATTCAATACCATTTAAAGATTAAAGTCAAAGGGCTATTTTAGATTTTTACCGAACTCGGCCTCCCTACGGTTCATAGAGAATTTAATCTAGTTTCCAGAACATATTTCAGAAATGGGATAGCTTTTCTAGATTTTTAGTTATTTAAGAAACACTTCAGCGCTGTCCAGATTCATCGACCGTTACGAAAATTGGAGTTTCTCAAAAATCGCTCACTCGTTTTCAATGAAACCAATTTTAGTTGAAAGATAACTCCTTAAGGAAGATTTTGACATAAAATGGAGGTCCAAAATAATTTTCTACATTTTTCTAGAAATTTTGAAAGTTGGCTGTGAAAGTAGATTCTTAAGGCACAATACCCAAAACAAAAAGATTTATGAGAAAGGGATCCACTATGGGAAATTTTCCATTTCTTTTGTGATGAAAACATGCTAAATAATATATATTAAACTCAGAAAATTAGCTTGAAGGTGTGCCTTTGGAAAGTTTGAGATATTGGTATGAAAAATATAGTTTTGTACCGAAATGAGGGGAAATACAAGAGAGGTAGAATCATGGCTCAACTCTTATCATTTTTAACACAAGGAAATCATTAATAACATATCTGAAAACAATGGGTAGATCCCTTAAGAACATGTATTTGAAAAAGGAAAATAAAAGAGAGAGTTGTGTTGTGGCTAACTTGCTAGGCTAGGCCAGGCCAAGTTGAACAAAGATTGCTCTCCTCTTCCTTTCTCTCTCTCTTTCAAGACTTCTCTCTTGCTCTCCTTTCTCTCCTCTAGGCCGAATGTATGTGAGTGTGTGTTGTTTGTGTATGCCATGCTAGGGGGGTGGTTGTATTTATAGGCAACTTTGGTGTAAAAAGACAAAAAGGCCCACTAGTTTGAATTGGATTGAAAAGTTTGGATTTACTTGGAGTGTAATGGAATAAGGAGTGATTAGGGAACTTAATCATGTGATTAGACAATATTTAGTTGGCCTCTAGTTGGAATGGAACTAGTGTTGGGAACACAACCCTAGATTTAAGAGTACTAGGTACTAGAGCTTTTAGAATGTCATAATTATAAGTCTTGAAATTTGGTCCCTCACATTCTCCTAGGTTGGCCGGCCATGGGGAAGGGAAATGGGAAATTTTTTTATTCAATATATAGGTGCTATGGACACATTTCCCAATGTATATATATAGATCTCAAATTGATTTGGTGGTACAATAGTATAAAAAGTACATATACTAGTTTTGGGGCAAATCTTGAAATTAATAAAAGAAGTGAGGGCTTGGAATAAAACTTATATTTTGGAACCTTATTTATGTAGAATTAAATTATGATCTAGTTAGGTTAGGGCCGATTTAAATACCTTCTAGTTAAAAGTACACACATATATATATATATCAAATCTTTATAGGTACCAAAGTCATTATTGCTCCAAGATTTCAAGGGATTTGTTTGTACTAAAATACAATGATTATAGCCTAGGAGGTATGATGGCTAGCTATGTCCTCAAGATTTGGGAAGATTTTCCTATTTATTTTGTGTACAATTTCTATAAATATTGTGTACAAAAAGATGTGATAGGTACAAATATATATATATACAATGGTACTAACTTGGGGTCAATTCATGATTTAAGTCAAATATGAGGGCTAAGGTCTTAATTTATGAATTGGAACATTTATTTTAAAGTAGGATTTAACTAAGTTAGGGTTAGAGAATCTAATTCAGTTTGGATTTCTTGTTTCAAACAAAAACGCGATCAACCGACGAACGTGATAAAGACCGGAAAAGCCTAGGGTTTTCAAGTGAGAATTTCATATTTAGGGTGTCAATTAGAGTATTAGAAATTATTTCTAAGTTTTCGAAATCGATTATGGTTTGCGGTTTTTTTCTTTTCTTTTCTTTTTTGGCGCATGTATTTTGATCCTAGGGTTGCAATTAAAAAACTGAGGGTCTTCAAGGAAATAATTTAAAAGTAAGGGACTTTTAAGAAATTAAAATTTTCAAGGGCTTCACAGCAGTGGTAAGGTGGTGGTTGGGTGATATTGAAGGTCATGGTTACGGTGATGATGGTGGTAGTGTTGGTAGTGATGGGGTGGGCTCGAGGTGGTAAAGTGGTAAAGATGGTGGTCTTGGTTATAGTGTGGAGATGGTAATGAAGTGGTGTTGTTAGTATACAAAGTATAGTGATATTGATAAGATTTTGTTTGAGAAAATATTTCTTTTGAAAAGTAGAAAATATTTCAATCCAAATAAGTTATGTTTTTTTTGTTGATTCTCGTTTCTTAATGTATCAATCGCTAGAAAATATTTTTTGCTCAAATAAATTAGCCTTAATTTAATGAAGATTTGGAACCTTTGATTCTCTCCATTACATATTCAATGACCATAAATTTGAAAAGCGAATTTATCATTATTCCAAATTAAATAACCATTGAATTATGTGATGGAGAAATTTCATTGTGATGGAGAGGATAATAATCCAACCTGATTTTGTCCAATAACAATTATCATTACTACCTCCCACTAGAAAAATAAATGAATAAAAATTAAAGAAAAAAGGGAGGGAGAGAGAGAGAGAGATGGGTGAAGAAACTAACAAGTATAGATGAAGCACTTCCAGATTTTGAAGCATGTACCGCTTGGGCAAGCAGAATGCTCTTGAGCCATCACTTCTAGAGGAGAAAAATCTTTCCATGCTAGCTTAGGGTTGCGGCCGAGAAGATCCAAAGCCAGGTCTAATAACACATCAATTATACTAATCTGATATTAATCAATAATAATATTACTTGTATAGAAACAAAACAAATAATTATGAACATAAAATTTACATATGATTTCAATTCATTCTAAATGTAGTAGAGACATACTTACAAATTGTGTTTCAGAACAAATAACATAATTCATTAATCAAAATATTGATTTCATGTTCTTATTTTTTTGATCAAATGACTATTTCATGGAGATCACAGACAATAATCACAAAGTCATGCTCAGCTCATGTGAGTTGCAATTTAATTCAACAACCCTTTTGTTTGTTTGGGATAAAATATTTTCTACTTTTAAGAAGTAAAACAAAAAAATTCAACCCAAAGTCTTATTAATGCCATCATACTATCACCACCACTAAGGGTCGGCATGAGATCGAGCACAGCAGAGAAAATGATGGCCAAGCCTACCCCGTAAACTAAACTCAATGGACTTTTTTTACTAGTTCAGGCTGAACTGTCCTACAGATCAAAACCTTAAACTTAACGCAATGTGTTTGGCTCAAACAGGCTTATGGGCCAAATTGATAGGCTGCCAATCACGGGCCAATGGATATTGGTTTTGCAAGTTTAGCCAAACGGGTTAAGATTTAAGACCTATTATTTAGATTTTTTGTATTTTTTTTAAGGAGCTCATGGATTGGGCTGGCCAATGGCCCAATGTGTTGGTCCGATAAATCAAGTTTCAAACTCTAAGCCTAGGCCCAGCCAAGCCTCACCCCCACCACACATCACCAACACATGACTTTGAATGTCGCAACCCAAAAAAAAAACAAAAAAAAAAAAAAAACCAACATTTATGATGTGTTCCGCCAAAACAAACGAAGGGTAAGTACTGCTAATAATACTCACCATAGAATCCAACATTTATGGCAAAACGCATGAGCGTGGCACCTGCTTCGCTTTCATAAGGTTTCGATTCCTCGTCATCTCTGGTGACAGACAGCAAGAACAGAGTCATCTTCTTCTGACCATCCATGGCAGCCAAGTGGAGAGGCAGAGAGCCATCATTGTTCCAGATATTAGGCAAGTCTGGGTTTTTCTCCACAACCAACTTGGCTTCAATAATATTGCCAAGCACAGCAACTGCATGAAGTGCTGTATTGCCAAAGTAGTCAGTCAAAGCCAGTGCTGTATTGGGGTCATTTTCAAAAAAAATTCTAGGCCTTGGAGTATGGCTATGTGGAGTGGCAGGTAACAACTTATGTCCCTCTCTGCTGCTGCTGAAAATTAACAAGAACAAAATAACAGTGATTATTTTTTTCTTTATTTCTTTCTTTATTTTTTTGGGGGAACTTTTGATTTTGGGGTCATGAGTGTTGTGATCTTACCAGGGATGTCGTGACCAAAATTAGGGATATTAGTGCTATTCATCCATGATTGTGTTGTTGAAGGCAAAGCCATCCTTGATGGAACAAAGACAGACCACAGGCTCCTCTGTTTTGAGCAAATCAAAATCCAGTTTTCATCAGTTTTAGCATAACACTTAAGACCTTTGCTGACTTTTCTTCCCTGTAGCATCTTTAAATTGTTCAATTCATTAGATGTTAATTAATTTAATTATGTCATTTTTACTCTTCTTAACAAAAATATCCAAACGAAATGATTAAGTTCACTACGCCAAAAATGAGCATTAACGGCGGTTTTTTTAACGGCGGTAACGAAAACCGCCGTTAAAAGTACTATTAACGGCGAAGTAATATCAAAATCAAAAATACTTAAAATAGATTGCCAACGAGCAAAGATTTGTTTGCTGGCAAGATTTTGAACATCTTTTTCTAAAACATATTTAGCAGATTTACAATCAACGCGAAGTAAAAATTTTTGATTGAGAATATCATCTTGAAATTTTTGAATACATAAAACAGTAGATAAAATTTCTTTTTTAATAGTACTATAATTTAATTGTGCTTTATTCCAGACACCAGAATGATAACGAACAATTTGTTCAGGTAAGTGAGGAGTGACTTTCTGAAGAAAAATGCCACCATAACCAATATCAGAAGCATCAGTTTGAATAATTTTGTATGAGTTCTCAGTAGGAATGCCAAGACAAGGAAGGGACTTAACATATTGTTTGACCTGTTGAACAACAGCAGTATGAGCAGAAGACCAAGGAGGAGGATTATCTTTTAACCGATCAAACAGAGGTTGACAGATTTTCCTAAGGTCTTGATAGAAGTCAGCAATGTAATTGAGGGAACCTAGGAACCGTTGTAATTGAGTTTTATCAAGAATTTCATCAGGAAACTTAGACGCAAATTCAATAGAGCGACTAATAGGAAGAATAGTATTATGATGAATATCATATCCTAAAAATCTAACTTTAGTTTGAAATAGTTTAATTTTAGGAGCAGATATGACGAGACCATGACTTTTAATTGTATAAAAGAATGCAGTTAAATGTTTCCAATGTGCACTAAGTGAGATAGAAAAAATTAATATGTCATCAATGTAAACAATAGAAAAATGACTAAAGGGATTAAATATGTCATTCATTATGTGTTGAAATTCACTAGGAGCATTTTTTAAACCAAATGGCATAACATTCCATTCCATTCATATTGCCCAAAAGGGGTATTAAATGCAGTTTTATATCTATCTTTAGGGTGAATTTGGATTTGCCAAAAACCACTTTTCAAATCAAATTTACTAAAAATAACAGCTTGATTAAGTCTTTTAATTAAATCTTTTTTATTAGGAATAGGATAGCGAATCCATTCAAGAACAGCATTTAATGGTTTATAATTAATAACTAGGCGAGGAACACCTCGTTCTAATTCAGCATTTTTATTAACATAAAAAGCAGGACAAGACCATGGTGATTTACTTGGACTAATTATTCGATTTTTTAATAATTCATTAATTTCTTTTTTACACATTTCTAATAAGTCATGATTCATTTGAATAGGTCGGGATTTAGTAGGAATTTGTTTTTCATTAAAACCTTTAATATATGGTAATGTAACTACATGTTTTTTCCTATGCCAAAATGCAGTAGGTAAAGATGAGCAAACAGTGGTTTCAAGTTTTAATTTAAAATCATTAATTTGAGAGATAAGAACAGGATCAGTTAATTGTTGATCAATTCTTTTGTAATTAATTTCGTCTTTAAGAAAATTAATATGTCGAGTTAATCGATTAATAGTATGAGTAATAGAACAATCTTGTAATTGATTTAATTCTAATGGTTCAGGTGGAAATAAGAATTTAAATGTGACAGGATGTCCTAAAACATGAGTAGTAATTCCTTCAGTGGAAGTGGTAAATGGATATAATAATGAAATGAAGGGTGTTCCTAAAATTATTCGATCAGTCATATTTTTAACTAAAACAAATGTGGTTTTAAAACAAACATTATTTTGGCAAACATGTACTTTAGGTAATTTATATTTAATATGCATTTTACTACCATTAGCAGAGGTTAATTTCTCTTGACATTTGTGATAATATTTAGTAGGAAGTAATCCTTCTTGAATACAATTTAAATCCGCACCAGTATCAATTAATGCAACCAAATCTAATTCAAAGTCTTCAACTATGATTTTAATTCGTGAATACCATTTTTGCATAAAAATTTTATTAAGTAAATTTAATCTTTTATCTTCAAGGTTAGTAGCTTGGGATCTATTATCAAAAATAAGTTTATCAGGATTTGTGTGATCAGATTCAGAATCAGAATGGGTGTCAGATTTCTGGGGTGATTTTGGATTAGGTTGAAAATCATTTAAGTTTTGTTTAAGTTTAATATTAATGATTTCATTTTCTAATTTATTATCTTTGTTTTGGAGTTCTCGGATAGTTTGTTTAATTTGATTTATTTCAGATTGTAAATCTTGAAGTGTAACGTCTTTAGTTTTATTTTTAAATTTTTCTAAAGTTTTAGATAAACTAATAATAGGTTTATTAAACGTAGGTTTAGTATCTTTTTGAAGTAATACATTTCTTAATTTATCAATATATTGTTGTTTTAATTGAGGATCATCCAATTTACTAATTAAATCGATTAAAGCAGATTCTTCTTGAGTATGTTTGGTTAGAACAGAGACCTGTTTAACAGGTTTACAACAAACATCTGTACATCCTAAAGTAATTTGATTATGTTGGTTATCAGAATCAGATTGATCATTATCAGAAGGGGAACTGGATGTAGAAGGAGGAACAGAAGAGGAATCATTATCAGATTGATTTAATTGTAAGATTTCAAATGATTGAATTTTGGATTCTTCATTAATTTGGAGTTGACTAACTCTATCTTTGAGTTTTTGTTTTTCTTTGCATTTATTAGCATAATGACCTTTTTGACCACAATTATAACAGGTAATGTCTTTATTAGATTTTGGATGTGATTTATTTTTATGATATTTCTTTTTAGGTTTAGTATAAAATTTGTCATTAGATTTAGAAGGTGAATAAGGCTTCTTATATTTATTATAATACTTAGATTTATAATTTCTATGTTTTGAATATTTATGTGATTTCCTACGAGAGGGTGCAACTGGAGGTAATCCATATTGTTCACAAAAATTGCCTAATTCATATTTAGCCTTATGTTTATCTTTAGAAGCTTTTTGACTAAGTTTTAAATCAATACACATTTTTAAACCTTCTTTTTGAATAGTGCCTATTATATCACCATATGTTAAATTATCATATTCAATAACACCATTAGGTTGACTAAGAACATCTCGGATTTTGTGAGCAAATAAACTAGGTAATCCATTAATGAATTTTTCTTTCCAAAATGATTTAGTACAGTCTTCCCGTAACATAACTCGAGAGGTAAAAACATCTTTATACCATCTAAAATCACTTAAGGTTGGACAAGTAAGATTACTAAGTTGATCATGGATGCGGGAATATATATTAGTTGGTGTACCAATAAAATGTCGAATGATTGTATAAATTAATTGGTTAATACCATCAGGTTGGCAACATCCTAAATTTTCATCAAATATAGGTAATCCTTGATCATCAGTTTGGTTAGCATAAATGATGGAATCTTTTTGAGATTCAGTTAAATATTTTTCCCACCAAGATTTGAGCATACCAGTAAAACCAGTAGTGATTAAAGTAACAATTTCAGGTTGAGTATATTGGGGATAGTTCGAGAGATAACTGTTGGAGACCATAGATAAATGATTTAATTTTTGAAGGATTTGATCTTCACTTAGACCATCAATATTCCATTCGTATAATCTTTTAGCAGAAACAGAAAATTGATTATTAATATTATTTTCTTCAAATTGTAAATCGACAGGAGTAGGTTTATTATACCAATTCTTAGTAGTTTGGGGATTAACTTTTGGATAATGGATTTTTTTAACTTGGAATTGTTGAGCTAATTGATTGATCTCATTATCGGTGTCGGATGGAGTAAAAGTAGGATCTATATCGAAGTGTTGATTTAGAACAGTAAGACCCTTATCTTTGGAAGGTGAGGGAGTATCTGGTACAGATAATTTTTTAAATAGTGTTTCAATAGCCTGGACAGTAGATGATTGGTCATTTGTAACTAAGCTAGGACGGTTGGATCGTTTACTTGGTAAGTTGAGCAAAGGTGCATCTAAAGGTTGTTTAGATGATGAGATGTGAACAGATTCTAAATTGGTTTCAATTTTGTCTAATTGTTTGCCAATCGTATTTAAACATTGATTAGTATAATTATTTTGTTCAATAACCTTTTTAAGTTCATTATCATCATTACTAGGTAATTTAAAAGGCGAAGCAGTGATTTCAGATCCTTGTTGAGTAAGGATAATCTTCTCTAAGGGAGGATGACTAGAGCTAACAGTAGTGGTAGCAGAAGTTTTCCATTTATGTTTAGTAATAGTATTAAGTTTTTTATAATATTTTTCTTCATACTCAAGTAAAGGTAATTCAAAACCATATTGAACCATAAAATCATACCATTCCTGGGAAATGGTAGACATTTGAGCAGAGGTATATTTAGCATAATAAGCATGTCGCTGGACGCGATTGGCTTTAGTTTTAAAATCAATAAGTAATTTATCCAGATTGGGAGTAAATTCTTTTTTGATTGTCAATAATTGGGGATTGACGGGTGGTGTGAATTCTTCCATATCTGTTTGAGTTGGAGAATGAGTGGAATGAGCTTCTTCATCAGGGAAATGAGAATGTGTAGAATAAACAGGTTTACTAATTTGGGAAGTTGAAGAATTATCAATTCCTTTTAATTTTGGATTAATTGTAGGACCTGTAGTTAGACCAAGATTTAATTGACTGTTTTTTCTAAATAGAGGAGTGGTGAATATTTCATCTTCAGTTTCTATTTCACTAGGAACACTGGATGTACTATGTCTCGAGGAGTGGCTGCGGTTAAATCTAATGTGAACAGAACCATCATTAAATTGTCGAATATCTTTAATATCTTGTTCGGAGGATTGTTGTTGATTGTGCTTATAATGTTCATTAATAGTAATCCATTCATCAGGTAAATCAATATCTTTCCATTCAATCATTTTAGGAATATTAATATGTGATTCATTTTGACTACTACTTTGGATAAGTAAAGTTTTATCTTTAGGTGATTTATGCAGAGCATGAACATTTAAATTAGTTTGCATGCATTTATAGTGAATACGATAAATTAAAGCAATATTATGGGTTTTAGCCATCATATTAGTAAATGAGCCATGTAGTTGAATATTTAAAGTTAAAGCATGTAAAATATTTGGATCACGTAAACTTAGTGTAAAATCAGGAAAACAATTAAAATGTACTGGTCCTTTATGAAGACCAGTTTCCATCATACCCATTATACTATCATTGTAATTAAGAAAACGAGCATCTCTTAAACATAATAAAACAGAAGTATTTTTACCAACAGGAGTGAGTGGATTGAGACCAACTTGAATTAAACCAATGTGAATAAAATTGTAACCATTATCTTTGTGTCGTTTAATTAATTTAGTATCAAATAGCTGGCAGGTTTCCCTAGGTTTTTCCAAAGTATAAACCTGTTCAATTGTTTTCACATGTAATGCAACTTTAAAAACATTCTGTAAAAATGTGGTGTTATAAATTTCTTTGATCTGTAATTTTGGTATATTCCAATCTCTATTAAATTGATCATTTTGTATTTCAACATCTTCTTCATTAAGTACTAATCCTTGATTAGGTATTGAAGGCAAAGTTGTTGACCTAGAACTGACTGATGAGTTACTTCTAAATAATCGACTCATTGTTCTGTTTAATTAATCAGTTTTACAATTACCTTAATACATACCCTATTCTTGTCAAGTTACCACAGACCAAGATGGTTTCGTACATACCCTATCCTAAATGTCCACACTGCCTAACTCTAAGGACTTACCCCGGACAGGAAATGGAAGTGGGTGACAAAAACCAGGTGGATAACAGACTGATCTCGTGGGTGATTAAGATAGAACCGAAAACTAGATTAATCAAATAAACAATGGAAACGATTAATTGGAAGAAACTAAACAGTTAGAAACAAGATACAACATACACGTGGCTCTGATACCAAGAACGCGGAAGCAGCACATACATGAAGAGAGATGGATTACGAAATCAAACATGAACTAATTTAAACACAGACTTGGAATAATGCATAAACCAAAATATAAAATTATTGAAAATTCATTTAAGAGGCAGAAAATAACTTGCACTTACAATTGTAATTGTAATCTGCAAGGATCCTGAATAGGGGAACAGACTAAGGTAAATCTCACTCAGCAGGGCACTCTTTTTCTTACAAACTAAAGGTTGAAGGAAATTGGAATCTGCCGAGTGACTACAACTGATTACAATTATATAGAAAATAAATTAACTATGCAGCATGTGAACTGGCTGAATGATGAAAGTAGAAAATAAATTAACTATGCAGCATGTGAACTGGCTGAATGATGAAAGCAGCTGGCAGCATTGAAGACTGAGCAGAGCTGTCGGTTGCTTTCGGCTGATTGATTGAACAGTTAGCAGCTTTAACAAAAGTTGAGTGGGCGAACTATGCCGCATGTGAATAAAGGGCGAACTATGCAGCATGTGAATAAAGGAATCAGAATAAATACAAATTGATAGCTTTTCTCAAGAGAGTATTGATTGAAGTCAATTTTGCATTTATAAAGAATCCTATGTTGATTTTTTATGCAAATGGGTCCTGAGCATCTTGAAACTCAGGTTGATCGGGCTGATTAGTTGATCCTTCTGAACTATCTGAATTGGCTGAACTTTCTTCTGAACTGGATGATTGGGCCGGTGCAGGAGCTTGCTCATTCTTGAAATGGGCTTGGGCTTGATCTACCAGGAGACGGGCCATCTGGAGCAGCTGATCACTGGTGGATCCAGGTTGAACAATGGGCTGAGTAGGAGGTAAAATGGGCTTATCCTTTGATTTGGATTTTGACTTGGGCGTGGAATGATCCTTGGGTTGGTCCGGAATCACTGGAACTTTGGACTTTCCCTTGGATTTGAATGTAGATGATTTGGGCTTGGAGCCACTAGATGAGGGGCTTCCAAGATTGACTGGAGGAAGACTGGGCTGACTTCCTGGGCTGATTGAAGCAGTTGGAATCTGCTGGGCTTTGACTATTGCAGGAGTTGGAGCACAAGAATCAGGAGGAAATTCTTCATAAACAATTTCAATAATGCGGGGCACATTGAATTTAGCCCACCATTTGACTGAATGTTGGCGAATAATTATATTATCATCAATCCCATAGTGCCATTTGAATATCCATGGAATTTTGTATTTGGACATAAAAGTGAGCAAAATAGGAAATTGTTTTTGATGAGCAGAAAATGGGTAAACAGCAGCAAAATAGGCAATGGATTCATTGAGTGAACCGGGGAGAATATCTGAAATGGCGCCATAATGGGTCCACCATCGCACAAACCAAGTTGGGAACTCGGATTTGAATTTTTGATCAAAAGAAATGAACCAAGAGTGACTAAATGACTCATTCTGGTATAAGAACAATTTGAACCAGGCATCGACATAATCATGGTAATTATATTGAATAGAATGACCAGGAAGATCTCGGAGCAGATTAGGATTGCCCCATTCTGCAAGAGAGACAATGTTGTGAATGTAAAGTGAATGGTATAGGATCTTGTAAGCATATACTCGATCCTGAATTGGCTTAATTAAGATGGAATGATGATTGAGCAAAATGTCTTTGTAATAAGAAAGGTTTTTCTCTGGAGGTGAAGAAATGAAATGACATCCAGAGCCAAAATGAAATTGAGCAATTTCATTAATTGTGTGACTTCTAGAGTGACTAGGTTCTTTGTAGAACAGATTGGTAACATGTGACCTGGTGTACTCAGTTCGAGAGGGTCGAACTTGGTTAATTGGGAGTGGAGTAACTGAAACTGATTGGCTTGAGGCAAAAGGATCATTAGCCAATGCAGATGAATAATCAGGACGGTGAATAGAACCAAGGGTATGATAACGGTTAATCAAATCAATGGATTGGGATGGTCTGATTGACTCCAAAGGATGAGGAACTATGAGTTGATTTGGTTTACTGGAAGAGGGAACCAAAGCCTTTGAAGGAGGCCTTGGGCGAGACATCTGTTGAATAAGAAACAAGGATTAGCAACCAGAAAGAAGATCTAAATAATTCTGGTAATAATGTAAATCATTGTAGTAATTGTGGCGTAAAACACGGCGAGCTTGTAACTGATGGTGATTGATGTACTGGGCCCTTTTAGTGGTTGGTCTGGCTGATTTAAGGCGATTAATACGGCGGTTAACTTGTTTGATCAGGGTTTGGTAATGGGTAATTTGGGTTTTAACATAGGAAATATCTAGTTTTCGCCGTTAATAGTACTTTTACCGGCGGTTTCGTTACCGCCGTTAAAAAAACCGTCGCTAAAAGTGTCTTTAACGACGGTAATTAAATTCACTTTTAACGGCGGTAACGAACCGCCGTTAATGCCCACTTTTAACGGCGGTAATAAAACCGCCGCTAATGCTCAACCATTACCGCCGTTAATGCCGGCGGTCTTTGCCGGCGAAGCTCCGGCGAAGCTCCGGCGACACTCCGGCGGCACTCCGGCGACACTCCGGCGAAACCATCTACAAAGTAAAAGTAATGTTTAAATATTTATTTAGGTAATATATTTCATGAAAAGTGGCTGTGGCAAAGTGGTTGGTGGTGTGGGTGGATGAGAGGTCATGGGTTCAAAACTTGGGGAGTGCAAGAAGAAAGAATTATTTTTTGAAAAATTCTAGCCTATTTACGGCGGTAAAAAACCGCCGTTTTTGGCCCTACGAAACCGCCGTTTTTGGTCGATTTTTAACGACGGTATTTTGCCTTTTTACGACGATTTTACTTTTTCCGACACGCGCATAAACGGCGGTAACGAAACCGCCGTTAAAACCGCCGTTAAAGGCTTTAACGGCGGTTTTACATCCTTTAACGGCGGTAAAAAACCGCCGTTAATGCTCATTTTTGGCGTAGTGGTTCTTGACGCATTCTCTCTCTCTCTCTCTCTCTCTCTCTCTCTCTCTCTCTCAGAAACCCACATATTGTTTTTAAAACTAAAACTGCATCAAGATTGCAGCAATGATTAAGCAAGGAATTTTTCGTTCACGTTATGCCACTCTTTTACATATCTAACTATCATTTTGGTTTTAAAATAGCTATTGGATGACAACATTTTCCTAAATTTCATTTGTTGTCGGTAGTCTAGGTCTTGTTTCTTCCTATTGGATGACAACATTTTGGTGAAATTCATTTGTTGTTGGTAGTCTATGTCCTTGTCTCTGTACTTGGAAAAAGAGTAAGAAATATGAATATTTATGAACGAGGAGGATCCCCTTCACTCTAAAATTTGAACCGAAGGGTATTATTTGGGTCTATGAGTCCCAATACGGCCTTGTTTTAAAAATTTAAACCGCTCATTTTGTTAGACATTTCTTATGATTCATTCACATAAAAAATTAAGTCAATCTAATAATCATAACTTATTCAATTTATTACGTTTGTCACCAAAAAAATATATGATTTAAAATTTTGAAGTTATATAAGACTAATTTTACATTTGAAATTTCCTTTTAAATATTTTTAAATCTCAAATCATATATGGGTTAACAAGCTAGATATCGCTATTTTTTTTTTTTTTTGACGTTTTATATTAAAATTCTAAATTATAAATATTTAGATGGGCTAAAATTTCTATACTATGTGTATTTCTTAACATTTATTTTTTAAAATAAAAATTTTAGATTAATTTTAATGCTTATAGAGTTTTTCGGACGAAAAATATATTTTGATTAACATATAGTATAGATATAGAAGATTTGTCCTAAACTATGTACGCTTTCAACATTAAAAATGAATTATCAAATTGTAAATAGATGGGATAGTCACAAAATAATTGTACTACATATGAGAATATTTATGCTGCAACTTGCACCAAACATATGAATGGACTTTCATCATATACACATGTACGGGAAAGAGATTCACCTTCACGTATAATCCTGTTGACCAAGCCCGTGTTCTTCTGCACGTCGTCGTTCTACCACCTGAAAGCACAAAGTGAGCTGGCCGGCGGGTGTATGCCGGAAACCTCTCCGATGCCTAAGTCAGCAAGCAAGAAATAGGCAAAAGCTCAATGTAGTCAGGGAGCAAAAATTGCATTACCTCTTCTTAGGTGATATTGGTGAGCTTTTATAGGTTTCGAGTGGCACAATCTTAGTAGGACTCTTACTCCTCCATGTAGAGTCCTTCTAGGATTCATACTCCTGGAAGATAATGCTTATCCTCCAACACCCCCCTCACTGCTTAAACCAAGTGAGATGGTTTTACCATGGTCGGATTACCATACGACCGACCTAACTGTTACTTCGGCTATTACTTCCTTTCTCTTACCTCGGCCTTCACATGCTAAGACTGAGCTATCCATAAGAGAGTTGAGCCGAACTAATTCTGGCACTAAGTACTTAAGAAAGCTCAGCATACCTCGGTTCCATACACCACGACCGAACTAACTTTCAGCAAGGTTTTAGACCGAACTAACCGTACTGTGCCATGACCATGCTAAAGCCACAGAGTAGACCGAGCTCTACACCTCGGTTCTTCCTTTCATTGCGTGTACCTTGATTTGACACACTCCAACTTGGTACCTCAGTTGGGTCCTTTGAGACCGGGCTAACCGGAGTAAGCTTCCACCACGCTATCCAGAGCGAAGTCCACAAAGAGGAGCCATCATACCTCGGCTGCGAATGCCATGGCCGAGCTAACTATGGTACGCTACGACCGTGGTGACCGTCTTTACACTTGGACCGAGCTACCACTCTTCACTCCGACCGTGGTGACCGTCATTACATTTGGACCGAGCTACCACTCTCCAAGCGCCTTTACACTTGGACCGGAGTAATACTTGGACCGCAGAAAACTTGCTAAGCCCTTTCCACCGTGGCCCACATCCGTTTAGTCCTTGGACCGAAGTACATCTATTCTTACCTTGGTTCGTCGCACGGCCCAATTTCCAAAGAAGTCTCCTCCTTAGCTCGGCCCAATTTAGATATAAATTACCCTCTCAATTGCCCCTTAATTCCATCTGTGCAACATGATTGGGATTACCTGTTACCAGCCGAGCTAAAAACTTTTGCCTTTCAACCAGGCTAGAATGCCACCGGGCTACCAATTGGTTCAATCAAAAAACGTCTCTTCAGTTATGCTGTCATCTGAATCGCTTATTATTCCTTCTGAGCCTCCGTTTTGCTAGATATAGTGCCTGCGAATCTCGCGCTTTTGCTGATACGGCTTCCATCTTCAGTTCCTTCATTCTTGACTTGTATGTCTCTCAAATCTTCTGAATAGTTATCACACCTACTGGATTCGCGAACAAACTTTTGCTTCAATTAACCGAGCTAGCGAACTTAGTTACTTTTAACACGGTCCACCGATCTATGCTTAACACTTTTCCTTTTTACTTTGCAGACTCTGACTTAGGTTGTCCAGGCACACCTTTGCACGCTTAACCGAGATACTGCGCGAGCTATATCCTGCAATGTGAGGCTGCCAAAGACCTCTTCTTCGAATGTGGGTGGAAAGCGGCTGTGGCGCAGATCGGTTACGGCTAAGAGACCGAGATCTTCCTAAACCCTCCTCCATATTTTAAACTGAGCTCCATGGTGGAGTATGCAAATGCCATTCAGCAAAAATTTCTTCAAGAAGGGGAGGACAAGGATGCTGCTCCTAAAGACAACGCCCAGCTCGGTCGCCAGTCCATCTCTCCAACTCCTGTGGTCTCCATCCCACCTTTGCCTGCTGTGTCTGATGCGGTGCCTTTGACCGAGCTCAACCAAAGTGTGCTTGCCACGACCGAGCTAACTTTAGGTGAAGCCAGGGTTGATTTGGACGCCGATTTAAATGATCTCTTTGCATGATTTTTCTTCTGTTTACCAAAGGAGTTTGTAACCGGGCTACGGCCCCTCCTTTTGTAATGCACTTGTGGAATGAAATCTTCAGTTCTCTCAACTGCTTGTTTGGCTTGCTCCATGCTTGCATTTATTTTCCACTTATGTTTTGAATGAAGTATGACATTCTCTGGCCGAGATACTCATTTCGGTCTTAACCTTGCAATCTATCTTGCCATACCTGCCAACCACTCTTCAGCCTTGATCCTTATCTCGGCTGAAGAGTACCAAGTGTTGGTTTTTCTAGCCAACCACTCTTCAGCCATACCCATACTTCGGCTGAAGAGTACAGAGTGTTGGTTTAATCCAGCCAACCACTCTTCAGCCATGCCCATACTTCGGCTGAAGAGTACAGAGCGTTGGTTTAATCCAGCCAACCACTCTTCAGCCATACCCATACTTCGGCTGAAGAGTGCAGAGTGTTGGTTTAATCCAGCCAACCACTCTTCAGCCATACCCATACTTCGGCTAAAGAGTACAGAGTGTTGGTTTAATCCAGCCAACCACTCTTCAGCCATGCCCATACTTCGGCTGAAGAGTACAGAGTGTTGGTTTAATCCAGCCAACCACCTTTAGCCTAGGTCCTTACCTCGGCTTAAAGGGTGCAAAAAAGTTTTGTTGGTCAAACCTGCCAACCACCTTTAGCCTGGATCCTGATCTCGGCTAAAGGGTGCAAAAAAGTTTTGTTGGTCAAACCTGCCAACCACCTTTAGCCTAGGTCCTTACCTCGGCTTAAAGGGTGCAAAAAAGTTTTGTTGGTCAAACCTGCCAACCACCTTTAGCCTAGGTCCTTACCTCGGCTTAAAGGGTGCAAAAGAGTTGTGTTGGTCAAACCTGCCAACCACCTTTAGCCTGGATCCTGATCTCGGCTAAAGGGTCCAAAAAAGTTTTGTTGGTCAAACCTGCCAACCACCTTTAGCCTGGATCCTGATCTCGGCTAAAGGGTGCAAAAAAGTTTTGTTGGTCAAACCTGCCAACCACCTTTAGCCTAGATCCTTATCTCGGCTTAGGAGAGGTAAGTGTTGGTTTTTCCAGCCAACTCTGCTTTCAATGCCTCTAGCTCACTAAAACAGCTTTTACAGAAGAAAATAATCTATGCTGAAAAGGGAACTACTTGTTTTATTGAGGAAAATGCAAATTACAAGTACCCTATCGAACAGATAACTTAAGATTGGCAGTGTTCCATGGTCTGGGGATAGCCTTGTTGGCTCCATCCTCCAAGTGATATGCCCCTTTTCCGGCTAAACCAACCACTTTGTATGGTCCTTCCCTATTGGGCCCTAGCTTGCCTTCTCTGGGTTCTTTACATCTATCGTTTCCTGTACCAAGTCTTCCACTGTCTTCTGTTCAGCTACCTTGCTAACATCTGCGGACAGCTCCTTGCTCTCAAGTTCTTCTTTTTATGTATTGGTCCAAGTGCCCAGCTGTCACTAACTCCTCCAAATGCTGCTTCAATGGCGTGCAATTTTCAGTGCGGTGCCCCTGTTCATCATGGAAAGTGCACCGCGATCTTTCGTCGTAGTCTTTTTGCGCTTCTCCCAACTTAGCAGGCCATCGGACGAAAGGTTCATTGCGTATCTCGCTGAGGATGCGATAGATCGGTTTTTTGAACACTGTGGTAATGGCAGTGCGGACTCTCCACCTCCTTTCATCTGGGTCCTCACCGTTGTCCTTCTTACCTCGCTCGTCCCTGCCTGGACGTTCTACCGTGTTGACTTTTGTCGTAGTCTTTTTATCTGGTATTGCGGTTGTACCAGATTTCGTTTTAGCGCGGGCGCTGTCTTCCTCCACGCGAATATGTTGGTGTACTCTTTCCATCAAGGCTTCCATCGTAAGGGGTGGCGTCATGGTAATTGAGTCCCTCAACCTGTTTCCGACTGGAAGACCTCTTTTGTACTGCGCGATAGCGAGATTTGTGGGGCAATCTCCTATCTGGTTGAAAGTTTCCCAATATCTTCCATTGTAGGATCTCAACGTCTCTTCGTCGCCCATGTCGATGGAGAGTAGCTAATCGATCTCCACTGGTGTTTTGGTGTTCGTTCTGAACCTTGTAACGAACGCCTCTGCCAATTGTGCCCAGGAAGTTATGCTGCCTTTTGGTAGCTTTTCAAACCAAGTCAAGCCTAGGTCACCAAGGCTTGAGGGGAATATGATGCACATTAAGGCCTCGTTCCGCCGGTATACAGCCATGACCTGGCGGAAGTGGCTTAAGTGCAAGTAGGGGTCCGTCTTCCCCTCGTATGTAGTGAACTTAGGTTGTAGAAAGCCTGATGGTAGAGGCGCGTTCTCAATTGCTGGGACAAACGGTGAGGTCTGCAGCCTCGCCAATGCCTTGTCCGTTGGTTCGTAGCCCGGGCACGATTGTGGCATTCCAACCTCGACGCTTCCGTGCGTCCGAGGAGCCAACCGCTGTAAGGCCGAAACTCTATGTGGATCACGCGCCCTGGCATCCTCCCTGCATCGTGCCTTTTCCTCTAGCACGGTTCGTAGGTCTGACGATCTGGGTAACTCTGTCTGTCTGGACCTTGTTTGGTGCGTATGTGAAGGCCAGTACGTGCTTCCTTCCATGTAAGACCTCACAGATCTCGTCCTCTCAGACCTGGAGTGACGAGTTCTGGAGGATCTAGATTGCGTATCGCCTGTTCTGAGGCTTCTGTTCTCTGCTTGGGAGGGTGTAGTGTTCCTACTACGACCCTCTGAGTGGCGAGGGGGCGTCTTGTTTGTGCGCCCCTCTCCTGTCGCCACCTCTTTTCCTCTCACCTGGCGTTTGAGAGATTCCATGTCCGCCGCCATCCGTCGTATCAATTCGTCTTGTGCTTTGACGCGATCCTCCAAAGCCTGAGGATCAACCCTGCGCCTTTGTCTTTCTGGGCTTTGCGAACGAGAGAGATGAGGGCTGTTATTCCTCCTTCGTCCCCTCGCATCCCTCCTGGAATTTTGCCTTTGTGGTTCCAGGTTCGCCATGGGAGGGACCAAAGGTAGGCCTTCGCGCCTTGCGCCTCCGTCTGGAGTTTGTCCGTCAATGGCGGATTGAGGCAGTTCTTCGTTGTTTGCCATCGAATTTTAAGAGAAAACGCTTGATCAAGAGGTTGTTCTTGTCTGTTCTTCCCACAGACGGCGCCAATTGTACGGGAAAGAGATTCACCTTCACGTATAATCCTGTTGACCAAGCCTGTGTTCTTCTGCACGTCGTCGTTCTACCACCTGAAAGCACAAAGTGAGCTGGCCGGCGGGTGTATGCCGGAAACCTCTCCGATGCCTAAGTCAGCAAGCAAGAAATAGGCAAAAGCTCAATGTAGTCAGGGAGCAAAAATTGCATTACCTCTTCTTAGGTGATATTGGTGAGCTTTTATAGGTTTCGAGTGGCACAATCCTAGTAGGACTCTTACTCCTCCATGTAGAGTCCTTCTAGGATTCATACTCCTGGAAGATAATGCTTATCCTCCAACACCCCCCTCACTGCTTAAACCAAGTGAGATGGTTTTACCATGGTCGGATTACCATACGACCGACCTAACTGTTACTTCGGCTATTACTTCCTTTCTCTTACCTCGGCCTTCACATGCTAAGACCGAGCTATCCATAAGAGAGTTGAGCCGAACTAATTCTGGCACTAAGTACTTAAGAAAGCTCAGCATACCTCGGTTCCATACACCACGACCGAACTAACTTTCAGCAAGGTTTTAGACCGAACTAACCGTACTGTGCCATGACCATGCTAAAGCCACAGAGTAGACCGAGCTCCACACCTCGGTTCTTCCTTTCATTGCGTGTACCTTGATTTGACACACTCCAACTTGGTACCTCAGTTGGGTCCTTTGAGACCGGGCTAACCGGAGTAAGCTTCCACCACGCTATCCAGAGCGAAGTCCACAAAGAGGAGCCATCATACCTCGGCTGCGAATGCCATGGCCGAGCTAACTATGGTGCGCTACGACCGTGGTGACCGTCTTTACACTTGGACCGAGCTACCACTCTTCACTCCGACCGTGGTGACCGTCATTACATTTGGACCGAGCTACCACTCTCCAAGCGCCTTTACACTTGGACCGGACTAATACTTGGACCGCAGAAAACTTGCTAAGCCCTTTCCACCGTGGCCCACATCCGTTTAGTCCTTGGACCGAAGTACATCTATTCTTACCTCGGTTCGTCGCACGGCCCAATTTCCAAAGAAGTCTCCTCCTTAGCTCGGCCCAATTTAGATATAAATTACTCTCTCAACACACATGAGACTTGCACCACTAATAAAATAGAATTATTTCTCTACTACTTCACTGAAATGTAATTTCTTAAAAAAAAAATATCAAATCTTATAAATTACCTTATGTAAGTAAAATATTGCAGCGACCTAGCTGTAAGGTTTTTTTTGGAAAAAGAATATGTTAAAGAGATGGAATAGGAAAGATGAATTTAATGTTTGGTTTTGGAAATTGGTAATAGAGGTTAGATAGTGGAGATTAGAAAAGGGGGCAAATCACACAGACCATCCTTATAATTTGGAGTTTGTGTCATTTTGATTTTTAATTTTTTAATTATAACATATTTGATCTTAAATTTTAAATCTTATTCCAAATAAAGACAATTGAAGATACCATTATTCAATTTCAAGGTTAAAGTCATCAATTTGATAAACTATAAACTAATTTAATAAAAACAAATGTTAAAAATATATTTTTGAATTTTTTAAAATTATTTCTACCTACCAAAGATAAAATTATATAAAATTGATAACTATTTTACACATTTATTTATTTATTTATTGCCAAATTAAATTTTATTACGTGTTTGGATGATGATCATGTAATGGAGGGTTATTTTTATTTTCATTAAATTAGTTTTTATCTTTCCAAAACTCAAATATGGCGACAACTTTTATATCATTATTAAAGTAATCCTTTAAAGTTATGTTTGGCAATGGATTTTTGGTTAAAAAAGTACAAAAGACAAAATTGACTACATAAGTCAATAAGATAAAATGTTACATCTAAACTATAATCATTACACTTTTTCTCTCACAAAAATCAGAAAGGCCAAAAATAAAAACCAAACGAGGCTAAAAAAGTCAACCTAAAATAGCCAAAAAAACCAAAAAGTTGGGCTATTTTAGCTCTTCCCACACGAAGATTAAATCAAAAAATTCAAAACTAAAAACATTTCATATATTAAATAATTGATTACACATTAAAAGCCTAACAATAATATATTACATAATCATCATCCAAACACATGATAAAAATTAATTTGGTAAAATAAATAAATGCATAAAAGATTTATCAATTTTATATAATTTTGTCTTTGGTGGGTAAAAATAATTTTTAAAAATTCAAAAATATTTTTTTGACATTTATTTTTGTCAAATTAGTTTATATTTATCAAATTAACTGCTTTACTCTTGAAATTAAGCGATAGTATCTTCAATTGTCCTTACTTGGAATAAGATTCAAAATTCAGAATCAAATGTGTCACAATTGAAAAGTCAGAGATCAAAGTGACACGGAATCTAAACTATAGAAACTGTTAATGTAATTCGCCCTAGAAAGGAGTTTCCTCCCCCCTCCTTTTATTTATCGTTCCTTTTGAAAGTCATAAATTATGAAATTATTTATATTTTGAAAATTGTTAGTTTAATGAGTTAGCCAATAGAATTTTTAATATTTAATTTTAATTGTAAAAATGTCAAAAATTTATTATGAAGGATTAAAGCACTCCAAAGACCCTTCGCAAACCAGGCTTTTTAGTTCCAGACTAAAATCGCCAAAAAAAATTAAAAAGTCAAAAAGCCAATCCACTTCTCAAACGACTTCAAACACAAGTAATTTGCTAATAAATTAAAAATTCTAAAACTTTCGCAACTATAGTTATTACAATAATATCGGGAGTAAATTATACTGGCACCCCTTGAGATTTGTCTTTAATACAATTACCCTCTTCACATTCTAGAAATTACATCCTCTCCCTAAGATTTAAACTTTCATTACAATTTAATCCTTATGTTAATCAACCGTTAAGTCAACTAATAGAAAAATTAATATAAGAAATTAATTTTTAAAATGCATATTTTACCTTTGTTTGCATATATAAAATTGACAAATAATTTACTGTTTAAGAAAATTTTATATGTTCCGGTCGTGATCTTTGATTATGACTTATTATAATGTTAGGTATAAAAGAAATTTAGTCAAAATCCCTAATTAAACTCTTTTTGACGAAAAGAACATTCTGATTTATTTTTTTCATAAACCTCCTGCTATTGCTTTTCCCAAATATCATTTATTTATAATGTTTCCTTATTTTTCGATTTTTACTAAAATCAAAATTATATTCATTTATTCTATTTGAATTGTCAACGTCAAAAGAAATTGTTTCCTTCCATACCAATCAACTATGTAATTTTCCAAATAATAAATTAAGTAATTTTTTTAATTCGTATTCACACCCCTTACCATAGTGAGCAAGAAATATAGAGCAAAAGATGTAAAATTCACCCCCTCTTTTTTTTGTCGGTTTGAATAAATTCACCTCACTTCTCCACTCCACACACACACACACACAAACACAGGGAAAAGGGGAAGAAAAAAAAATAAAGAAAAAAAGAGAGATGGGGATCTGGTTCATCATCATAACTACCCTATGCATCTCTGCTCTCATCAAATCTCTCTTCAATCTAATCCTCTCCCCATCTTCTTCCTCATCCAACAAGAACCTCCCTCCGGGCCCCGCCACTGTGCCGGTGATTGGAAACTTCCTATGGCTTCGCAAGTCATTATCGGATATTGAACAAATTCTCCAAGACCTCCGGGGCAAGTACGGCCCCATCATCACCCTCCGGATAGGGCCTCGTCCCGCCATCTTCGTCAGCAGCCACTCCATCGCCCACCATGCCCTTATTCAAAACAGTGCCCACTTCTCAGATCGCCCCAAGGCCATCGGCACCGACAAGATTGTCAGCAGCAACCAACACAATATCAGCTCCGCCGCCTACGGCCCCACCTGGCGCCTCCTCCGCCGCAACCTCACCTCCGAGATCCTCCACCCCTCCCGCGTCAAATCTTATACCCATGCCCGCCAATGGGTTCTTGGAATTTTGATCCACCGCCTTCTGAATTCCGCTGAGGACTCCTCGGCGAAAGCGGTGAAGGTGGTGGATCATTTCCAATACGCTATGTTTTGCTTGTTAGTACTCATGTGTTTTGGTGATAGGCTTGATGAGAAGCAAATTACACAAATCGAGACGGTGCAGCGGGCGATGCTATTGAGGTTTAGTCGCTTCAATATACTCAACTATTTGCCCAAATTAGGGAAGATTGTGTTTCGCAACCACTGGAATGAGCTCTTGCGGATGCGCCGGGATCAAGAGGAAGTGTTGATTCCTCTTATAGAAGCCCGAGTCGACATTGTGAAACAACGACGACAAGGGAACCAAGAAGAAGAAGCGAGCGTGGTGGCATATGTGGATACGTTGGTGGATCTTGAATTGCCCGACGAGAAGAGAAAGCTCAACAACGATGAGATGGTGACCCTATGCAGCGAGTTTCTCAATGCTGGCACTGATACTACATCGACTGCTTTGCAGTGGATCATGGCTAACCTGGTGAAGTACCCTCGGGTTCAGTCCAAGTTGTACGAAGAGATTATTGGGGTAGTGGGCCTGCCACCGCCCCTGCCCCGAGGAGGAGAGACAAAAGAAAAGGAAATCCTCCTCCTAATAGACGAGGAGGATCTACATAGGATGTCGTACTTAAAAGCTGTGATATTGGAAGGGTTGAGGCGTCACCCACCGGGACACTTCGTACTGCCCCACACGGTGAGTAAAGATGTGGAGTTGGAAAGCTATCAGGTGCCCAAGGGTACGATGATAAATTTCATGGTGGCGGAGATGGGTTGGGATCCGAAGGTATGGGATGAGCCCATGGAGTTCAAGCCCGAGAGGTTCTTGACAGATAGCGGTGGCAATGGAGGAGAAGGGGAAGGGGAAGCGACGGTGGTGTTCGATGTAACAGGGAGCAAGGAGATCAAGATGATGCCATTTGGGGCCGGGAGGAGGATTTGTCCGGCGAGTGGTTTGGCTCTGCTTCACTTGGAATATTTTGTGGCCAATTTGGTTTGGTATTTTGAATGGACGGCTGCGGATGGAAATGATAGAGACGTGGATTTATCAGAGAAACAAGAATTCACTATTGTGATGAAGAATCCACTACGGGCCCACATCTCCCCTAGAGGCTAAGGTATAAACAAATAAATGCACACTAGTAATACATATATATGTATTTTTGAATTCACAATGTAATACATATATATCCTACTTTGAATTCACAATGTATTGCATATATATGTATTTTTGTAATGTACACCCACCTATACCTTGAACCACTTTCAGAGTAAGATAGAAGATAATACGCAACTTTGTGTGTGCGTGTGTGTATGTTTTTTTTTTTCTCGGTTTTTGCTTTGATCTTTTCCATGATTTTGTTGTATGTAGTTGTCGACGAAGGGCAACCGTGTATAACCATGACGGGTAGCCTAGTTGTTCATGGGTTTGTTTCTTATATGGTCGATTTAGTTTCAACTTTTATCGGTTCGTTCCGTTAATTGAATTATGTAATTAGGGGTGTCACTTTTCAGATTTAAGTTCCTAGAATAGGGTCAAAAATACTTGCGTTGGACATAATTCTGGTTAAACAAAAAAATAAAATAAAAATCATGGATATGAATTTCATTCCATATCCAATATATAAAAAAAAATCCCAGATTTAGTTTTTGTTTATTACATAAATTTAATAGATATTTATTTCGTGAGCACTTTGTGAAGAAAATCACTTATCTGCCACATTAACATATTTAAAATTACAAATTTTTATGGTGATTTTTAATTTGAAATGTAATAAACACAAACAATTATATAATTGGAAGACTTATGGAAGGGTGGTAGCTGCTAATATGGTTTGACATTGGGAGGGTGGCTCATTTGGTTCGGAGATTTATGGAAGATATTTGGAAGAACATTCACAATAGACTTGATCACAAAATTACATAATGTATTCATTTTTAATCATTTTATTGTGTTACCAAACATGGTCTAAGTTTAGCATATTTGAAATCAAGTCATTATAGCATACTGTTTAGGATAGCTCAGGTGTTTCTTTTTCTTGGGAAGTGATTTAGAGTTCTAAACCCCTTCTACTGTTTGGTTTTTATTTTTATTTTTTAGACAACCGCTTGGAAAAAATTTTATGGATAATTTTGTCCATCCAAATTTTGTGGCTTGGTATTGGTGTAGTATGTGCAAACATGTGCATGATATTGAAAATAGTGGTTACAGAGATGTGGGCTTTGATTTTGTTATTTTGTCATGTTGAGTTTTCTGTGAAGGGTAATAGAGTTTATACATTACTAAAATGTTATTTAGGGATTTTACAGTAGCCTTGCACATAAATTTAGGACATTTACAGAGGTCTCACTATCATTCATGAAGAAGGATACAACCAAACAGAGATTAAAACAGACTCAGAGAAAGCTTCCGCCCTTCAAGAAAGGGCCCAATCCACTCTCCTTTTCAAGGAAACAGTGAATGAGTGCAGAGCCTCAAGGAGAAGATGTAACTGTAATCAATCAAGCATATGTGCGAGAAAGGAAATTAATGCGCAGATAAATTAAGCTAGTATAGAAATTGTTCAAGATGAACCCTGTTGTTCTAGATCAGCCCCTTACATATGGAAAAGGAAAAGGAAAAGGAAAAGGAAAAGGAAATTAATGCGCAGATAGATTAAGCTAGTATAGAAATTGTTCAAGATGAACCCTGTTGTTCTAGATCAGCCCCTTACATATGGAAAAGGAAAGGAAGGGGGGGGGGGGGGGGGGGGGTGTTGTTTCTGTTGTTAGTTGACCTGTTAATTGACCTCTTTTGTTAGGTCTTAGCGCTTAGGTCTTATTTGGTAATATCACTTTTAGTTAAAAATAAAAAAGTCACTAAAAAAATTAAAAAGCCAATAACTTATACCAAAAAGTCAAAGATTTCATTTTCTCTTTATTTTTTACACATCTTTTTTGTAAAAAACTAAAAAGTTGTCTCAAACATATTTGATTTTTTTATTTTTATTATATATATATATATATCATATTTTAACTAAAATGTTAAAAAATTATTAAAAAAAGTCTATTTCTAAACGAGGAGTTAGTCCCCTTCTAATTCCTTTGAATTAAAAAAAAAAAAAAAAATGTTATTTGCTACTCTTTTGGTAAGATCCTACCAAAGGACACATGATGCTGATTTGTTTTGTTTCACAGTTAAGCTGCCTAAGAATTTCAGCATTTCCAATTAATCAACTGAGGGTAATTTTAAAAAAAAATCCCAAGTTTTGACTTTTGTAACAAAATAAATCCTGAATTTTTAATTTTACCAATTTAAACTTTAAACTTTTGATTTGTTTTCAATCTAAACCATTAACCTATTTCTGTTAAGTAAAACTGACGAAAAAAATAATATTTTAATCATTAAGCTCAACGAGAAGGCTATTTCAAACATTTTATATACATCTACAGTTTAAAGACTAAAATATTTTTTTCTCGTTGGTTTTGCTTAACAAAAATAGGTTGATGGTTCAGATTGAAAACAAATCAAAAGTTTAGGATTTAAATTGATAAAATTAAAAATTCAAGATTTTTTGTTATGTTGTTACAAATGTCAAATTCTGAATTCTTTATTTTTTATTTTTGTTTTTTTTATTTTTTACCCCATCAAGTTATAGATTGGCATGTCCTTAAAGCTTATATTCTCGGGGTCCATGGTTACTACTGTGAGTTAAGGATGCTGGGTTGCTAGAAATAAATCGTTCACTTTAGAACAGATGAGAAAGATTTTTTTTTTAAAAAAGGCTGCTTAATATCCCTACCTATTTACTTTCAACCCTCACTCACATAATTAAAACCCTTTCATCTTCTCTTAGAACCTCCACCTTAATACCAACTATATCCCTGTTGTTTGAACCCCCAACTCTCCTTCTTCTGGCAATTGTTTCCACCGCTGGCAGCCCTTTACCGTTGACAACCGTCCTTCTGGCAACCTGTGGACCGCCCAAACTTCCTCCGCGTGCCTCCCTTTTGGAGAGGGCGCGAATTGGGTTCTAGCTACTACAGTTCGGACTCCTGTCACGGTTCTGAATCTAATTTCACAAAGTGCAATGTAAGACTGATAAATCACCAGAGTCCAAATCCAGCAAATCGTTTTGGAAAATCGATTTTAATCAAAAAGCGCCAAACATGGATTGTTTTGCCAGATTACAGAGTCGCCACCTAAATATTTTTTTTTTGGAAAATTTAGGAAACCCTTACTCGTGCCAAAGGCCACGTGTCCGTTATCACCAAAGTTGTCTCGGCTCAGGAACTTGGGTACGAGAAGGGAAGGTCCTGAAATAAGTACCCTCGCTCGCCCAATCAAAGGATCGGCCTCTACTAAGCATGGTATGTTGTTTTATAAACCTCATGTGTTCTTATCCGATTATTATCTATCTTTACTATGTGATGCGTGCAGCATACAAGTATAGACTAAATCGCAAGAATTGGAACAAAACATTTCATGTTTGTTTTCGAAAATGGTTTGAAAGTGCTATTTGCAAGTAAGCTAAAGCGCAGATTTGCCTCCCTCAAGTGAGCTTAAAACATGATGATTTGCCGCTTCGCAAAGTGGGCTTAAAACTCACATTTTGATGAATTGTTCCAATTCAAGTAATAAAGCCTTCATCCACAGGCATTCATGCAGTTTAGCATATAAGCACATAGCCTCATGGCAAGCATGCTATCATGGCAACACTCACACTCATGCAAGGATGTTAAAGCGTAAACACTTACAGTGTACTCCAAGCCAAAACAGAAAACTAGTTAGAAATATGCATGATCCTAACTATGTTAAGTGCATAATGCAACAAATGCAATAATGCAACTAAATAGGCTCGGCTATCTAAGATACCATATGAATGCAACAATTTGAGACATGTATTCAAATAGGTATTGAAATACGATGTAGTTCGAATGATGCACCGAGCCCGGTGCATGCAAGACAAATGAATGATGCAAACATGCAAGCATGAGGTATGCTAATTGAGATATACCCTAATCTAACCACCGAAAGCGGATAAATAAAAGGGAGAAAGACGTGGGTTGGAAAACATGCACACACACACGCACACTTATTACAACATTTGCCCTCTCGACGGAGGGTCCGAATGAGCTAACTAGCTACGCTAATTAAGTTACTTATTACAAATCAACTAATTTAACTAACTTAGCTAATTAAATATTACAACACCAATTAGATCGAATAACTAGCTAATCTAAGCTAATTAAAGCAATTAAATTAATTAACTATCTAAGCTAATTAATTACAACACATTGAAATAGTTAGAATCAACTAACTAATAAAGCAATAAAGAGAAGATGGCCTCGCGGGCGAGGGAGACATGCATCCTCGGTTGGTGTCCGCTCGGAAACCCATTGCTTTGCCTTCAATTGCCTCTATTTTCACTCGCCTCGATTTCTGAACATTGAACCAAACTCCACACTGTTTTTGCTCCAAAACAAGATCATCTTGGTAGACTGCCAGCCACAAAAGGGGATTGCCAGCCACTCCAACTGGCGAGTAGGCTAGTTGCTTCTCCAGGCTTCTGGTTTTGCTGCAACAGAGAACAACAGGGGCATAGCAATGTATTTGCAAGGAAATGTAGGCACTGTCACTCTCCTCATCATGTCTCAAGCTCAAAGGAGTGTAGCACTCAGCTCACGAGCCACCAACCAAGCATTTTCAATGCATGGTGGCCAAGGACCAAGCTTGTACCATGTTGATGAATGCACAAACAATACACAAAGAGCCCCCACCCCATCATGCATGATCAAGGGTGTTGGCGACCAAGAAATGTGACACGTTTCATCACTCCAAGTATGAAACGTCCCATATTTCTTGTGTTTGGATTAACGTCCGATCCAAACACATGCAATGCAACACACATATGTTATCTTGGCATGTTTTACTTTGCTCAATTTTTGTTTACACATTTTACATTACCAAACCATTTCTTAATCGGTTAAGTCCAATGTGCAAGTCCTCTAAGGAGAGGAGGTCAACCAAAAGAATGGTTTAAGGCATAGGAGAGACCATGCCTTTGACTAGGAGGAACCCTCAAAAGAGGGTTAAAGCCATTTAAGCACAAGCCTCAATCCCAAGCTCAAACACAATCTCAAGGCCAACCAACTCTCAAATCAAATGGAAAAATGAAGAAAAGAGGAAGGTGGCAGAAATTCAGTGCTAAAGTGGCATGAAAAACAAGACTCTAACATGCAAACAATTCATGTACAACATATGGGAGACTTAAGCATTAAAACTAGCGAAGAGCTTTACACTAGAACCATGCAATACCAAACTAAAAGGACCAAACCAGCCCTAAACAGACCTCAAATATGCCAAAATAATGGTCTAAACATGCTGAGATGGAAACCCAAAAGACTAAGAGAACATGCGCACATGTTAGCCCATAAGCAAGCCACAATGCACACCTCTCAAGAGCAATGAAAGTGTGGAATATGTGAGAGTGTGACTACACTATATGCACTGAGATCAAGTGTGAAATGATACTACGGCATGCAAACCACTCAAACAAAGTATGTTAAGAACTTTGGAACTCAAAGCTAGTTGTAGACACCCCATTTTTTACCGTCCTCAAGACTTGGACGCCACCGTTTGAACACTCAGTGATCATCCATGTTCGTGTTCGTTTTGAGTTTCCGGAGGTCTCGGCCGTGCGCCTTGCCCCAGGATCTCTTAACTGGACTGTTCTGTGCTTGGTTTTGCACCAAACACTTGTTGTTTTGCTTCTGAGGATAGAGGAAGGCTTGTTGGCCATCCCCACACCTCACCGGCCATGTTTTCTTGCCACCGACCATTGGTGATGGCTGGTCGGCACCTTTAGTGGTCGGCCGGCCTGCCTTTAATCTGGTCAATCGGCCATATTTTCTGGCCGGGACTCCCTTTTTGCCTTTTTTTAGGCATTGTGCATGCCAGCTGTGCCAGCTGGGGCACACAGATCTGTCCTCCATATATGGAGGACTTGCACCCTTTGCACCCATTTCGTTCTAAGCTTCTTGGAGAAGCTTGCACCCGTTGCCTTAGCTTCTTGAGAAAGCTTGACCCTTTGTCTTAGCTTCCTCAAGAAGCTTGCACCCTTTACCTTAGCTTCCTTGAGAAGCTTGCCCCCCTTGACCCTTTTGCCTTAGCTTCTCCAAGAAGCTTAGGTCTTTATCTTGCTCTATATAAGAGAGCCTTCCCTCTCCTTTGAAGAGGTTGAGCAAAAACCAGAGTTATATGATATATATACAACTTTCTCTCTCTATATCTCCCTCTCTCTCTTCATTTGTGTGTGTTAGAGAGCCTAAAAGGGTGTTTTGTTCTTAGTTTTGCACTAAGGCACCTAGTATTACACCATACCTTGGCTATTGAAGTGTTGAGAGGTTGTTCTTAGAGCTTTTAAGCTAGTTTTGATCAAAAAAGGGGCTTGCGGTTGCTGTTCTTCAAGTGTTCTTCAAGGGTGAGTATAGTCACTTTATATTCCCCATTCTTGCACTAGCTTTTAACCCACTTTGCATGCTGTTTTGAGCTTTGTGTATAACTGATAAAAGTTCTATTTTTTGATGTTTAAGATGATTCATTAAGGTCATTTTAGTGTTGGGGGTCGACCTCCCCCTCTTAGGCTTTGTTTGGCCCCTTTTGTGCCTTCTTTGTTGAGCTTTGGAACCTTTTGTATATTGGCCTTCTCACCACTGAAATCCAGTGGATTTCCCGTGGTGGTGAAGGGGTCTTGAAGTCTTGTATAGGGGAGGGACACCCCTCTCCCTTTGTGTCTCAGTTGTTCGTGTTTTTGGCTCATAAGGGTAGCATACATGCTTAGCTTTCCTTAGCTCCATTTCAGAGGTTTTTGGGTGTTATTTGGTCACATTATACCTCGATTTTCGGTTGGATTGATGGTCCATTACATGCATCATACACTTGTCTAGTAACCCCCTTTATTGACATAACATGTGCCATGCATTTGCCCCTCCATGCTTGCATGTTCTAGCTTGACTTCATGAAGATTTTGGTCATATTTCATCATGCTTGAGGTCTGTTGGGTACTGATTTGATCATGTTTGCCATGTTTGGTATAGCCACCATGCATTTTGGCTTGTGAGCCTTGAGTGTGTGAGTCATTAGCATGCTTTAGTTGGGTTGTTTCATTGATTTGGAATCATTTTCCATGCTGTTTCAGTCCATAATCCTTGCTTGTATGCTTGCATTCATCATCCTTTCCATGCTTTGAAGAGATGCTCTTTTGTGCCTTAAATTAAGTCATTGTGCATGCCTATGTGTCTGAGGCTTTGGGCTGCTATATCAGTGGGTTTTGGGGCTCCTTTTTGCATGTTAAAACTCTTTTTTGCATTGATTAGTCCATGCCACATGTGGTTGGGGTGGTTGTAGTAGAGTGCCCTCTTTGTGGCCTTGAATCCCCTTTATTTTGGGCCCATTTCTTGGCATGCTTTGACCATGTTCCATGCATGTTCTAGCCTTATTTTGAAATGCCCTAGGTCTGTTTTAAGTCATTTTGGTCCTTGGGGTTTGGTTGTCATAGCTATGGTTTGAACCCCCTTGTTGGCCTCAAGTTTGGAGCCCTATTACACGCCTTACTTGCATGTTTTGTTTGATTTGGCATCACTCCTCATGAGATTTCAGAGTTTATTATAATGCCATATTCTCATATTCATCGCATTTCATTCATGCTTGAAGGTTGTGCATTGTGGTCTAAGTAATGGACCAATTAGTAAGCTTGTTTGCTTTGCATTTTTGTTGCCTTCACCCATCATTTTGGCCACTGTTTTGGGATGGGCTGAGGTCTCCCAATTTCGGTTTAAGTCCATCTTTGCATATAATTGCATGTTTGACAAGTTGCATTTGTGTATTATTGTGTATTTGCATTACATCATGTTTGCATGCTTAGTACATTGCATGATATCTAACTAGTTGCATCCCATAACCTCATTGTATGCTTGACATGTTCATATTGCATTAGCTTAACTTGCATGTTTAGGTAGCATTACATTGCATTGAGTTAGCATCCTCATATTGCACTAGTTGCACTAGTTGCATTATTTTGCATTACATAGGGCATGCATGCATTGCATTTCGTTTGGTTTGGGGTGTCAAACCAAACTTGAGGAGTGAGGTGTGTTCGTACTCGAAGTGACGAAACACGTCTCAACCCTCGGTCACCGATGCCCTTGATCCCAAAATGATTGGACATGAAGCATTCATTTGTTTTGTCGTATGCATTTACACTGATTGGCAAACTTGGTGCCTTTGGCCATCATGCATCGAGATGCGTGATTGGTGGCCCGAGGACCAAGGGCCACACTCCCTTGAGTCCATAACATGATAGGGAGTGTGGCCATGCATACATTGCTTTGAAATTTCCTTGCCATGCACTGTATGTCCACTGCTGCAGCAAAAACAGGATTCTGCAGGAATAAATGGCCGGCCGGCCACTTTTAGTGCCGATCGACCATCAGAGTCCAGCCGGTGACCCAATTTATGGTCGATGATCACATTTACGTGGTCGGTGTTGCTTTTCATTGGCCGGTGGCATTCCAAAATGATCAAGGAATGGTTCAGAGGTGCCTCAAGAATTTTCACATCCCTTAGAAGTGCAGAACAGTGCAAACAGAGGCAACAGTGGCATGGTAACGGGTTTCTGAGTAAGGCAAATCGAGCATGCATCATCCACGCATTCCGAGGCAGAGCTGCGGCGGTCTCTTTAGTTTTATATTTAGGCTATTTTTGTAATTAATTTGTTAATTAATTAGAAGTTTTGTAATAATTAATTAGCTAGGATAGTTGATTCATTATTTTGGCCTGTATTATTCTTTCGGCCCCTCCGAGCGAGGGCAATTGTGTAATAAGTGTGTGTGAATGTGTGTATGTCTTCCAACCCCCACTTCTTTCTCCCTTTTATTTACCTGCTTTCAATAGTTAGTATTAGGGCATATTTGAATTAGCATACCTTGTGCTATGCATATTTGCATCATTCATATGTCTTGCATGCACCGGGCTCGGCGCATCATAGTAACTACATCGTATTTCAATTCCAAGTTGAATACGTGTTAGCTGTAGCATCATCACACGCCATCTTAGAATAGCCGAGCCTAGCTTAGTTGCATCTTGCATGTGTTGCATTAGCCATCTTAACATGAACTAGGATCATGCATATGATTACTAACTAGTTTTTGTTTTGGCTCAGAGTACTCGGTAAGCGTTTATGCTTTAGCATCCTTGCATGTGTGTGAGTGACTACCATGATAGCATGCTTACCATGAGGCTATGTGCTTATGTGATATAACTGCCTGGTTGCCTGTGGGTGAAGGTTGGATTGCTTGAATTGGAACAATTCATCGAAATCTGTGTTTTAGCCTACTTGCGAGTAGCAAACCTCAAACTATTTTCCAAGCAAACGGATATGCAATGCTTTGTTCCAAATTAGGCGATCTAGTCTATACTTGTGCGTTGTGCGCATCATATAGTAAATTCTAGCTAATTAACCGGAATAAGAACGCATATGTTTTCAAAACAAGATATCATGTTTAGTAGAGGCCGATCTTTGATCGGGCGAGCGGGGGTGCTCATAGCTGACCTTCCCCAATCGTACCCAAGTTCTCGAGCCGAGGCAACTTTGGTGATGACGGATACGTGGCCTTAGGCAAATGAGTCAGGGTTTCCTAAATTCCCCCAAAATAAAATATTTAGGTGGTGGCTCTGTATCTGGCAAAGCAGTCCATGTTTGGCACTTCTTTCAAAAAATCTGTTTTCAAAAACGATTTGCCGGATTTGGACACTTTGATGATTCATCGGTCTTGCATTGCACTCTGCGAGATTAGATACAGGACTGTGACATTGAGTCCTGAACTGTAGTAAGTCCCAATGAACAAAACGGGATTCCCTCCCGGGACGTTCGGGGACGTCTACAGTTTCTGGTGACTCCGCTGGGGATTTAGAGAACTTGACTCGAACTCATGATATCTCGTTTTGATTACACTTATGTGTTTCTTTGCATTGCATTTGCATTGGTGCACCTAGGACACCGTGTTTGCCGTATGCTATTCTTGAACGGTTTGCCGGAGGCTCGCTTCGAGAAGCGTGCCATAAGGTTGACCGGTTGCGGGCTCTGCTACGACAGGAACACAAACCCCGGTTGTCATCGGGGCACCCTTTTTGACCATTCAACCTAGTGCATATTCGGAATCCATAGTGACCATTCCAAGCTAGGACAGATTGCTTACCCGATTATAGGTTGTTTGAAACCGCTGCGTGCGTAGTGAAACCCTAACTCCTGACAAAATAGGACAGGGAAACCCTACCCCAACATAGGGGTGTTTTGGCTCTCACTTGTTTGTTATGTGCTTTAGAGTTGGCCTCTACAGGGAATGCATGTATCAGTTCACAAGTTTGGGCATCAAGCCTGCGGGCACCAGTATTTTGAGGATCAGTTATCTGTGGGTATCAGATTTTGTTTTGGGGGCAGTGTGATTTGGGAACGATGATCAGTGTTCGAAAACAGTCTATTCAGCTCATCAACTGTGTGTTGTGATGCCCAGTTGTGTGTTGTGTGTTTATTTACGCTGTTATGCTGTCCGTTTTCTGGTCGTTTATTTCCTTATTACTGCTTTATTTATCTTTTTGCTAGGTAGTTTAGCACAATTGCTTTAGACCAAGCAGATATTCCCCAAGCACTCTGGACTAGAGGTCGTCGACTCCATCGATATGAGGATCTGGTAGAGGGACAACCAGTGTTTCATTCTCTACCCTCGGTTACCAGACGGAGGGCAGTTAGGCAGAGGATATCAGTTCAACAGATAGTTCAGAGGGCTTTGTCTACCCCGCCTGAGTACCGTAGGGATCAAAGTCCTGTTTTTCCCACAGAGAGGGAACATACACCGGCGGTAAAGCTAGAACAGGGCAATATGGCAGGGATCGAAGAAATGATGCACCAGCTCCAGGAGAGCATGAAAACCATGCAGCAGGACGCTGTTCGTCGAGATGAATTTGCCAAACAACAGGCCGAGATCATGTCCCAGCAGGCAGAGTTAATTGCCAGACTGCAACAACAAACCGGGGCATCTGCTTCACACCAAGTTCCTCCCCCACCAGGAGTTCCAGCAACCGGGGAGGCACCAAATGCCCAGAATGTTCAAGAGGATACGAACATCCCAACGGGGTCACCTCCACCCCCGATTCTACCCCAACTATCCAAGGCACCTACGCCTATCAATCAACCGGACTATCCCTTTGAGTTTGAGGTGGACCCTACGGCGTTGAAGTTGAGCAAGCTTGAGAAGTTGTTCAAGAAATCCCAAGGGGTAAAGTCCATCCTAGACATCGAGGACGGGTATAACCGACGCGGCTGTGACGCTGCCGAACCGGTTCAAGATGCCATAGATCGACCGCTTCGACGGGTCCGGGGATCCCATGGTGCATCTACGTTTGTTTTCAGATATACTAAGGCCAATGGGCCTCACCCGACTACAGAAGCTTTCATTATTTGGCCAGACCCTGTCGGGTGTGGCAGCCATCTGGTACGCAAAACTGGAAGACGATGTCAAACTGGGATGGGATGGCCGAGGCCTTCATTGCACAGTACTCCTATAACACGCAAATCGAGGTACCACCCGTGATCTCGAGACAAGAAGGCAGCAGCCTAAGGAGACTTTCTCTGAATTCGTAACACACTGGAGGGCCAAGGCCTCAATGATGACCACTAGGCCCACTGACAAGGATTAGATTCGGATGATTGTGCGCAATCTCCAACCCAAACTGATGCAGAAAATGATCGTGCTCCCTTTCCCTACCTTTTCAGATCTACATGAGATGGGAGTACAATTGAGGATGCAATGAAACAAGGTCTGATTGACCAAGACAGAGAGCAACCCAGGAGAAACCTTCAACCGCAACACCAATACAGGCACAAGCAATGCCACCACTACCAGAGCTTCAGAAGTAAGCATGGTCACCACCAATCCCCAAGGAACCTTGCAGCTACGCCATTCACCGGTGCGTCCGGAGTAGTTCGCAAACAGCCAGATACCAACCCAAAAGCCAAAGAACCTTCGCTCCACTATATATGTCCTTGTCCAAGGCTTTATGGTTTTAATCAGAAAAAGGGCACTTGAAGCCCCTAGAGCCGCGGCCATTGCCGGAAAAACTTCCCCCTTCCCACAACCCAGCCAAATATTGCGCATTTCACCAACAACACGGTCATGACACCGACCAATGCTTCCGATTACGTCATGAGATTCAAGATCTCATTGATAATGGGGTGATTGTGCCTCCAGAAAAACCCAATGTGACAACCAACCCTCTCCCTCCACACAACTAAGCTCCACCTTCCAAACGCATCAACTTTATCCAGACTGGGGTCGTGTCTTACGATCCTAGCATCTATATCACCCCGTCCCACCTACCCAAGCAGAGGTGCTCCCTCCTGACTGCACTGACTTGTGCATGTTGGACATCTTCATAACCCAACTCGAACAATAGTGGTGACTGTCGAGGACAGAACAGGGGAAATTGCAGGGGAGAATGGGATTGATGAGTCAGAATCTGAGGAATCTGGGAGTTTTGCTGAGGAGGTATACAGTCCGAGTGACTACATTCTACCAGTAGGCCAGGTTGGGCCAAATGTTGAATTGCGGCAGAGGCAGAGCTTTGTGTGATACAGGGGGATGAATCTGGTCAGAGGATAAATGACTTGGCAGTTGTGGAAAGGGACTTTACTAACCTCCAATTTTTCAATGAACAAGAGCCAGAGGGCATGGTAGTCAACTGGTCAGACTTTAAGGAGTCAACAGAGGTCACCGGGTGGCTCGATGACCTACCAGATGTTGTCGACAAAACCCAGTTGGAACGGGGCCCGGCAGGGCAAGAACATCAGTTGTGGCCGGAAGGGCCGAAAATCAGAAGGCATCGTCGGAGAGCACTGGTGCTAAGAATTTCGCTCAGGACTTGGGCATTATGAATACGGGAAGTGTCGAACAGCTAGTTTTACTGACGCAGTTGGAACAAGAAAGGTTCCGGGGATTCTGAGAGAATCAGGAAAGCTAAGGCCCCTGAGGGGATTGAAAGTGTTGTGTGCATGAGGGTAGAGAATGCTGCGAGCATATGGACGGAAAGTACTGTGAGTACAATTGTACCGGAGCCGGACAGGTGTCTGTCGGCTACCGACGGAATGTGGTGGGAAGACGATGATCTATGTCTTGCCCATACGAATGAGGATTGGGGGAACAACCAGCCAGATGATACCTGGTACATCGGCGAAGTCGATTATATGACTAGAAGCGGGCGGTATTTCAAGCCCCCATATCTAGATCAGCCAGAGGCGTCTGGGAAAGATAAGGAGATGAAGAACAGAAAGAGAAGCAACTCGAAGAAGAAGCTGTACTGAAGCAGTTGAAAAAGATACAGGCAGACTCTCCATCTGGGGACTGCTTATGGCATCACGAGTGCATCGACAAGCTGTCTTATCGCCATGGACAAGGCCAAGCTCTCAATAGACACCACGCCTAAACAGCTGGTGGGCTTAGTTTTTCTGGGAGGGGCTACCCCGATGTTGACTTTCTCTGACAGAGAATTGCCACCTGAGGTTGCAAACCATAACAAGCCACTCTACATCTCATGTGGAGTGCAGAAACAAATGGATACCCGTGGTGCTTGTCGACACAAGGTCCGCCATCAATGTGTGCCCGGCAAGGACTGCATATGCAATCGGTTTAAAGACCGTGGACTTGTGCCGACAGCCCAGGTGATTCGGGCATATGATAACACAAACAGAGAAGTAATGGGACAATGACAATTCAGACCAAGGTTGGGCCGGGACAGCATGAGGTAGACTTTCACGTCTTAGAAGTTCCTGCGACCTTCAATCTACTTTTGGGGTGGCCGTGGTTGCACCAAGTAAAGGCAATTCCATCCACCTTGCATCAGATGGTGAAATACCCCCATGAGAAGGGAGTAGACATCGTTTTTGGAATTCGTCGATCCATCCACCCGCCAGAAGTATCTACACCAGTTTTGGAAATTGAGCACGGTATGGAGGATGTGTTCATATCGGGTTTTACCCTGGCTGAGGCCCGGGTCGTGCAGAACATCTTAGCTATTAATGAGGGGGTGTATGTTAGCGCACAATCAGTATACCTCATGAACAAGCTTCAACACATCCCCAGGATGGGATTGGGAAAGAGCGGCCCGGAAGGGCGTTGCAGCATTGGCCGAAGTGCCACACAACCACACAACCTTTGGCTTGGGTTATCTGCCCCACCAAGAGGATTGGGTAAGGAAAGGTAAGGAGATGGCTAGGAGAGCCAGAGCGAAGCAGGCAGGGAAGCCTTTTGAGCTAATGCACCGACCCATCAGGGTACCCTAAACGGACGTTTCGTCTGGGAGGGGGAGGACTTTCCATTTTGTGGCTTCCCAGAACATGGTTGAATGAGGAGAGGAGGCGCTTACCGGGGTTTGAGATCTTCTTTGATCTACAGTTATCTGGGGATGACATTGTCGAAGGGCAGACAGACCCATTGGCTGAGGCTAAGCAGAGCAAGAAAGTGGAGTCTGAGGACGCCGAAATTGAAATGGGGGTAGCACTGGCTTCTCTACTTTCAGATCCTCCGATCGTACAGAAGTGCTTGAGGGATAACTCCTCGGTATGCATGATCGGGAATGAAACGGCTGCGGGCCTACCAGCAAACATTTTTGGATGCATCCATCGCACCCTCTCTCATTTGGCAGTATGAAGAGGGATTTTTGTCAAGCAGCACCGGGTTAGGTAGTGAGCCGGAATCTGATTCCTCCGAATCTGTTGAGTCGAAATCAGGTTCCAACTGACTGAGTCTGAGTCCCGATATTCCTGGGGGTGATAACCCGGATGCCACAGTCCTGTCCAGGTCGTCTTTTTCTTTCTCTTTTGAGTCTGTTGTAACGGAAGAATCGGACGATTTGGAAGCAATTAATGAGAATAATGTGGCTGTGGTTTCTGAGTACTTTTCTGTACCTTTGATTTATTGCTTGAACCAGGACTTTCAAAATTTTGATGAAAATGACGAGGAATAAATTCCTCCGGTTTTGCAACGATTAATTGATCAAGAGCAGGAAAGATTTGTTAAACCCTTAATGGAGGAAATCACTACTGTGAATATTGGTACTGAGGAGGACCCCGCGGCTAGTCCAGATCGGGTCCACGTTGTCTTCGGAGGAACGCGAGTGCTTAGTCGCTTATTAAAAGATTTCAAAGATGTTTTCGCGTGGTCCTACGAAGACATGCCTGGGATCGATCCTAAGATTGTACAGCACCGGATCCCTCTTGACCCCGAGGCCCGACCCGTTAAACAAAAACTCAGAAGGATCCGCCCGGACCTGAGCCTCAAGATTAAGGAAGAGGTCACCAAGCAAATTGACGCAGGTTTCCTGCTAGTATCCGAATACCCGACTTGGTTGGCCAACATCGTTCTGGTGCCGAAGAAGGATGGCAGATCCAAGTATGCGTGGATTTCAGGGATTTGAATAGAGCCGGTCCGAAGGACGACTTTCCCTTGCTGCATATTAACGAGTTAGTGGACTTCACAACAGGGCATGCTTTGCTTTCGTTCATGGATGGATTCTCGGGGCTATAATCAGATAGTGATGGCACCTGAAGACCGGGAGAAGACTGCTTTCACCACCCCGTGGGGGACTTACTATTACAGGGTGATGCCATTTGGGTTAAAGAATGGTGGAGCTACATATCAACGGGCCGCGACCACAATATTGCACGACATGATCCACAAAGAGGTTGAGGTGTACGTGGACGACATGATTGTCAAGTCCAAAGAAAGAGAGGGCCACTACACCGCCTTGCAAAAATTCTTTCAAGGATCAGAGAATTTTGGTTGCGGCTGAATCCTCAGAAGTGTACGTTCGGTGTTACAGCAGGGAAAATGCTGGGGGTTCTTGATTACACAGAGAGGTATCGAAGTCGACCCTTCCAAAATCAAGGCCATGTTAGAAATGCCACCACCAAGGACTAAAAAGGAGGTGCGAGACTTTCTGGGTAAAGTGCAATTCATAAGACGGTTTATCTCAAAATTAACCTTGACTTGTGAACCACTTTTGGTCTCCTGAAGAAAGGAAGGAAATTCCAATGGGACGGCCGATGCCAAGCTGCTTTCGAATAGATCAAGGAATACCTACAGAACCCAACCGTGTTGTCACCGCCAGAGCCGGGGAGACCGTTGATATTGTACCTTTCAATGACTGAGGCTACAATGGGCTGCATGCTTGCGCAAGAATTTGAAGACAAGTGGAGAGGGCTATCTACTATCTGAGCAAGAAGATGCTAGAGTATGAGACTCGCTACACACCGTTGGAAAAGGCTTGCTTAGCCTTGGTCTGGGTTACCAGGAAGTTGCGGCACTACCTGTTAGCTCACTCTGTAATGTTGGTTCAAGATTGGATCCTATCAAATATCTTTTCGAGAAACCGACACTTACGGGCAGGCTACCTCGTTGGTTTGCTGTTGCTTTCCGAATTCGATCTAAAATATGTGACGCGCAAGTCAGTCAAGGGAAGAGCAGTAGCAGAATTCTTAGCCAATTATCCAGTGAAGGAGGTGAAGCAGTTGAGTACTTATTCCCAGATGAGGCCATTCTTCATATCGACGACGAGTTTTGGACGATGTACTTTGATGGAGCGTCAAACCAGTACGGGTATGGGGTAGGAGTGTTGCTGATAGCATTCAAACTCCGGTTCAAAGTCTCGAACAACGAAGCAAAATATGAGGCATGCATTGCCGGTCTAGAAGCAGCCTTGGAACTAGGGGCAAAACGATTGGACGTCATCGGGGACTCGAACCTTATTGTATCTTAAGCAAAAGGAGATTGGAAAGTCAAAGAAGAAAAGATGATAATGTATCACCAGACCTTGGATTTGTTAATTCCTCGTTTGAGAATCTGAACTTTGCTCATCTATTAAGGGAGAACAACAGGTTCGCAGATTCACTAGTAACTCTATCTTCCATGATCGACATCCCGTTTGGAGTCCAGATGCGTCCAGTCATTATCGACCAAAAATTTGTGCCGCTTACGAGTCGATTGCTGCTATAGATGAGGTTCAAGATGAGAACCCCTGGTATTACGATATTTAGAATTTCTTGGAGAATGAAAACATATCCACCAGGAGTAAATGCCAAGGATAAAAGGGCAATCAGAAGAATGGTCGTTCAGTTCATCATCTGCGGAGGTAAATTGTATAAGAGAGGTCATCTGAGAATGCATAAGCTGTGCGTTGAAGCTGAAGAATCAAAACACCTGATGGAGGCCATCCATGGGGGGGAATGCGGTGCGCATATGAACGGGGTAATGTTAGCTCAGAAAATCGTCAGACAGGCTACTACTAGTCCACCATGGAGGAGGATTGTATCGGCTTTGTTCAGCGATGCCACAAATGTCAGATCCATGCCAAACCGCATGAACATCCCGCCGTCGAAGCTGTACAATATGACTTCGCCATGGCCGTTTTCAGTTTGGGGAATTGATGTGATCGGGGCTGTCACTCCGAAGGGGTCTAATGGGCATGAGTTTATTTCTGGTCGCGATAGATTATTTCACAAAGTGGGTTGAGGCCCAATCTTACGCGGTGTTGAAAGCGTCGCACATTGCAAAGTT